>CM077297.1:30529495-30719495 GCA_039654925.1 Anguilla pacifica
GTTTTTTTCCTGCATAAGTAACCCAGTGTCCCTGAGGACAAGCTCCCTTACCTCCCCCTTCCTGGTCTGCCGGTGCGGCGTGTTCTCCTCGTTGATGCTGGACAGGAAGTTCTGGGAGATGCGGAGGGTGTCCTGCAGGAGGGTGTGGTCCGGGTGGCTGGAGGGAGTGTGTTTCAGGAGGTCCTACCGCACAGAAGACACACCGCACACCTGAGCACTGAAGGCCGAAACTGCTCCATGGTTACCTCTAGTAAATATGCACCTATGCACTTGGGGATATACATTTGCTTTAAAAGGTCATTTATCATGTTGTCATGATCACCTTGATGCACTTATCCAATTAAACTACCTAATACTGCCCCGCAATCAGGCTCAACCAATTAAAATATCCAATGCTGTCCCTGCAATCAGGCTCAGCCAGTCAGACTACCCAACACTGCCACTGTAATCAAGCTCAGCAAATCAGACTATCCAACATTGCCTCCGCAATTAGACTCAGTTTGTTTCGACAAACTGCAAAAAAAAACATGAAAAATAAAGATTCTACAAAAAAAAAAAATATATTAAAATGAGAGCAAATTCTGAATGTTACTTATATTTAAATTTCTGTTTTGTGGTCGCAGTTGAAATTAACAGGCAGGAAATACAGGAGGCACAGAAGCACTGAACAGCACCAGCCACTCACGTGCAGAACCAGCGTGCTCCGTGTCACTCTGTCCACTGGCTTATACAGCAGAGCTGCAGGGGACAGAGCACATTACAGCATTACATCACTACATTACAGCATTACATCATTATGGCATTACATCATTACGGCATTACATCATTACGGCATTACATCACTACATTACAGCATTACACATTACAGTATTACATCATTATGGCGTTACATCACTACATTACAGCATTACATCATTATGGCATTACATCACTACATTACAGCATTACACATTACAGTATTACATCATTATGGCGTTACATCACTACATTACAGCATTACACATTACAGTATTACATCATTATGGCGTTACATCATTACATTACCGCATTACACATTACAGTATTATGTATTACATGATTATACATTACAGCATTACATCACTATGCTGTCCTTATATGACTCCCACTGGCTCTATCACAGACTGAGCACCAGAGTGACACAGACACAGTGACTGGCTCTGTGGCTCTGTGGCTGTGTTTCCACACACACACAGCAGTACGGGTTGTGTTGTAAGCACTTACTCTCTAGCGTGGTCTTGGTCGGCTGCTCTTTGCAGTCTTTAGTCGGCCTGACCTTCAGGTTCTGCAGACGCAGAGACATGATGTCATCAGCCCAGACACACAGACATGATGTCATCAGCCCAGATAAATTCATGAGAGAACCAAGTCCACCACCCCACACTACTGAAGTGACATCATTGTGCTATGTATGCCAGAAAAAGTAATCTTTTATTTAAAGCGCATTTCAAAGAAGCTTCAATACACTGTACATTTAAAACAAACAAAAAAATAGCAACAACATAATGAAAAAAACAGAAAATAACAACAATCATAATAATAATAATAATAGAAACACGTATTTAAGTGTTTAGCTTATCAAACCGGGAGATGAAACCAGTTATGTAGGAGAGTGAGCAGAGTTGTGCTTTGAGTCTTGCTTTAAAAATACCAGCAGAACTGGCTTTCCTATGCGATGCGGGGAGAGCTTTGCGGAGGTGGGGAGCGCGGCGTTGGAGCGCTCCGCTCCCTGCGGCTTGTTTATTAAGCCTGGGGAGCGATGCGTAGCCCGCGTCTGGGAGCGCGGGGCGCGCGCTGGTACGGCGCTAATGCACGGCACTAAATAGAGCACAGTGAAAAGAATGGTATTTCGGGGAAGTTCAGCAACCGTATCAACCAGGAGCCTCCGATTGGCCTTATCGGCATTAAATAGCTGCGAGAAGTATGCCGTTTCAGCCAATGAGAGAGTGCGTTTATAATCAGACACGATATCGGCCCGTGCGAGACAAACTTCTAACGTGGCTGCACACCACTTGCGCTATAGCTTTCTGCATCTTGTTTAAAATGTGCATGTGGCATCAATATACCATGGTGCCAGGCTCCATCTATGACAACCCACATTTTCTAGTTTTCAGTCTGTATAATGACCGACATTAGGTTTATGAGGAGATCAGAGGTGGGTAACCCGGCTTCAAAGAGTAAAAAGACTGACCACGCATTTGCTCCAGCACCATGCACTAAACCAGCTGATCACAATAATTAGTTCTTCCATCATGCTGAAGAGTTATGCTATTTAGAATCAGCTGGTTTAGTGCATGGTGGTGGAGCAAATACATGGTCAGTCTTTTTACTCTTTGAAGCCAGGTTACCCACCTCTGGAAGAGATGCAGATTCAATGCATTATTGTACTTCCACTTTTTAATGTGGCAGATGGGGCGGGGGGTCACTACAATATACAGTAACTGTGAGATAATTCCATGTCTCCCAGGCAACAACCGTTGCCATGACAATGCTCAGGCAGAGGAGCACAGCAGGTTGTGGCGAGAATGGAAGCAGCAGCTTTATGAAGGTTCTATACCAACAGACGCCAGAGGTAACAGAAGAGAGAGGCCTGTTTGGTGTGTCGAGCGTGTAACCCCAAATAGAATGGAGCAGTCTGGTAGGTGTGTACAGTGTGTACTCCCACACCTCCATCCTGCCCCCACAACCGAGGAGAGAGAGGCACTGTCCCAAACCCTGACACCAGCGACCCCATTTTACCTCAGAGATTTCGGCGAACTGCGCATTGGCCTGGCAACACTTCTCCGCCGTCTCCACGGCAACCTTGTAGTTGTCCACAAAGGCCCGGTACAGGCCAAGCTGGCTGGCCTGGGGAGGCAAGGGGGGGGGGGGGTAACTGTTAATGGCCGTTACAGCGTTTCCACCTGCATCCAAAAAACACGCCCCACAGACCAACCGGCCCCAGAGACACAGAATGGAACCCTAAACACAGGGCTAAAGCCACGGTAGCAAGCACGGGTACACGCTTGAACAACTTCACCGCTGATTTGTTAAGACTCATCGGCTCAATAGTCTTAGCATGGACATTTCCGTCTCTACCATTGAAGCCAAAACATTCCAATTTGATGAGTCTTATGAATATTATTAAGGCAATGGATACTGACATAAAAAACAAATACTTGAAGTGCAGTTCTGTGGCAATGGATGTCCTGTACAGTTATATAGGACCGGAAATTTACATTGCCACCTGGAAGCTCCTGCATTTCAGAGGCAGAAAGAACAGAAGGGCCTTGGGAGTTGAGTATCTGGTGGGTGTGTAGAGTCTGACACTTTACTCACGTATAAAGGTTTCCAGTGATAGAACAAAGGGTGGGATCAACATCTATCCATTCACTCACAACTCATTTAAAACGTGTTCATTTTTCTATTTACCAAGAACACTAGCAAGTTCACCTTTAATGTTAACTCACTAAGCAGCATTTGTTCAGAAAAAAACAACACAAGCATTTAGAAGTCAAATTACTCTGAAGTCAAAGGATAAACATTATTAAAATAGGCCACTGGGTGCAATTAAGTATTTGGCATAAAAATAACTTTTTCACAGTTACATGAAATTTTTTTTTACTACACACTGTTTCTAAAACTAGTTCCTAAAAGCCACAAAAACATATTTACTACCAAGTCAAAGGTAAGTAGAAAAGCTGACAGAATCCAGGCTATAGCTTACATTTTTATTTACAGGGTTATCAGAAGTGTGAAAATAGATTTGGAAATGTAAAAGACTCCACATTACACAACAGAATGCAACACAAATCAATCCTATAACATGAGACCCTAAGGATTTATATCTCAAAAAGATACCATCTCTGTTGAAAGACTGTAAGCATTGCAGCTGTGTTTGTGCTGTGCTAAGCCTTGTGCTTCTCAGTTTTCACCCTCCTGTGAGGAACATAGATATCTGATCATCTGTACCAATTGTCCTTGCTCTGTTCAGCACCTTCCTGTGGACAGCTGTGGGCCAGTGAACCAATCATCTGTCGCCACGTCAGACCTGTGCTTGTTGTCACTAGCGGGTTAACATCCCTGGCCTGAGAACAAGCCCCTATGCTTTTTTACAAGCTTTTAGCAGATCCTCTCACGCAGAACAACAACTTGTCAACTAGCCTATTGAGCATTCGACTTAATTATACAAACAATGATTAAACTACCCCAATGAGCCTTAAACCACAATCAACAAACAAGAGCAAAGAGTCACAGGCTCTGAAAACAAAAAGAGAGCTAGGGGAAAGGGGGGTGGGGTGGAGGAGCAGAGGTGCCGTGTGAAGAGGTGGGGCTTCAGTCTGCATTGGAAGATGGAAGATGGAAGATGGAAGATGGGAGATGGAAGACGACCTTCCGCTGTTCTGACGGCCCTGTGAGGTCCATTAATGGAGGGGGCAGACAGACAGCAGAGGCTGCCAGGAAGGGCAGGCTCAGAGAGTGGGAGGAGCCAGATGTCCCGCGGTTATGGAATGGAGAGGTCCGACGATGACCAGGCAAACAGCGGCTTTCTGGATGAGGTCAGAGGCCTCTTTGCAGAAGCCTATGACATGCATATGTAAGTGTTAGTACTTATAACTGTGTGTGTATGTATGTGGGTGTGTGTGGGTGTGTATGGGTGCGTGTAAGCGTGGGTATGTGTCTGTGTGTGCGTGTGTGTGTGCATGCTTGCGCGCTTGTGCATGTGTGTGTGTGTGAGTGAGGTCAGCTCTTCTGCAGTCTCTACATGTGATATGCCTCTGTAGTGTTGCTACTGATTTGTGTGTGTGTGTGTGTGTACGTGTTTGCATGTGTGTACGGTCTCTTATTAATCTGACACAGGCCTGTTTATCCAGGGACTGGAGGGAGTGGCCTTTCATTGACTGGCAGGAAGTCCCAGACACGGCAATCTGGCGGGTGACCTATGGCGGACCTCTTCACACGGAAGAAACACTCAAACGATGCGATGCCCAGACGCGGAACGACAGAGGGTGCAGGGTCAACCACCGCCGCCCCCCCCAAACCAGCATGGCCTCTTTTAGGCCTGCTGGTGTTGCCATGGCAGCAGATTACCGTTTCATGGAGGACGATTAGAGCAGTGAGTGTGGCACTGAGTGAGCGTTTAAAAAGCTCATTTTGCTATTCAAACTCTGCCAGTGCTCCAGGGCAGCACAGAAATCCACCAGTCCCCTGTTCAAACGCCTAATCACTTTCCTCTCATTAAAAACATAAAACTACAGAGAGGATTCATGTGACAGGGGGACCACCGTGTTCTGTATCGCACTAATGCTAATCCCCCGGAGATTTGCAATGTATTCACACACCCGTTCACTGACTCACTCACCCACTCACTCACACTCACTCACTCACATACTCACACCTGGGTCAAGTAATTATTTGAAATACTTTAGCTTGCAGTAAAATTATTGCAGATTGCTGAAAGCACCTGTTTTGAAGCTGCATTCAGAACACAAATTCTCGTTACATGTAATTGTATGTTTTCGTTCCTAACATGAAGGTTTCGGTGAAAACTCAAAGAGACCTGCAGGAGGGTGTAAAAATTTTACCAGCATAAAAAGAGTTAAAGAACATGAGATATGTGCTTGAGCAAGGCTGGCTGCAGTCTTAGCCAATCACAGACGGGAATGAGGGAGGGAGATGCTCAGGGCTGCCTCCGTGGCGGGTGCGTACCAGCTTGTGGAAAAGGTCGCCCACGCACTGGTGGTGGTTCCACTGCTGCACTCTGGGCAGGAGGCCGTCGTAGAACTCCTTGTGGACGTCGTAGAGCTCAGGCACTTTGTAGAAGATGGTGTCGATCTGGGAGAGAGAGAGCACCGGCTGGGAGGTGCTGGCAGCGGCTCTCAAAGGCTTCATGGGCTGAGCGAGAGAGAAAAGAGAACTACATTACCCACAACCCCCTGCACTACGACCACTCTCACACACATGCGCACGCACACACTGTGGTTTTCAGTGGTCTGAGACACATCAGCTACAGTTCCCCGCCCTAAGCAGCACACGCATTCAGGCTGTACAGACACGCACTCACCAGTAACAGCGCCTCCAAATGGCTGAGGTAGGTCTCCTCGCTGGCCAGGATCCCCGATAACACCCACTTCCTCATCTCCAAACCCTTCTCCAGGTCCAGCTCCGCCTGTCAGGAATATAGACCCATCTGCAGTTAGTATTACTGCCAATTCCTCTGCGCGCGCGTGTGTGTGGGTGCCTGTGTGTGCACTTATATGTCTGTGTGCGTGTGTGTATGTGTCCGTGTGTGTGTGTGTGTCTGTGTGTGTGTGTGTGTGTCTGTGTGCGTGTGTGTGTACGTGTCCGTGTCCATGTGTGTGTGTGTGTGTCTGTGTGTGTGTGTGTGTACGTGTCCGTGTCCATGTGTGTGTGTGTGTGTCTGTGTGTGTCAGCTCTCCCACCCTCATCCGACCCAAGCCCCACCTGGGGACTCCAGCTCCAAACACATTTGTTTGCTTAACAAATCCCTCCTTAAATAACTGTTAGTGTGAGTCTAGCTAACCAAGCAGCTATTTATTTCATCATCTTTTGGCACTGTTATCCAATCAAATGCATGTTCCGAGGTAGACATTGATGTTAGCTAGTCAACGCTAACAACGTTAACAAAGGGACTAGATCATAAGGCTTCACACAGTTTGTTCTCTCAGTCACCATACTGCAAGATCCTGAAAACGGGTGTTCAGTTCAGTCCCTTTTATGTTTCAGATCACTCGCGTAACTTTTTGGTGCCCTTGAATGCACACTATATGTTACATCGTTGTTCCCGGGGAATTACGCTCAGGAAGCCCCTCCCACCAGCCAGTGACCTCATTGCTCACTTGACGCGTGTAATTGTGCTGCCCAGTGGCATTGCCACAGTGCCCCACGTGCTGTTGCCCACAGGAGTGCGCTGATGTTCTGTCGACCATCTGCCAGGAATGCTAACCATCAACCAATAACACACTGTGGTATGCCATTCCCACCAATCAGGGACTTAGCAACCGCAGATACACTCTGAAACAACGGAAAGAAAATGCCACAAACCAAGCTGAGCTTATAGCTTACAGCAGTCGTTGGGAAAGATCCCCCTGTTCTTTCTGCTTGTTTCTCTAAACTGGGTGAGGTACCTGTTCTAAGTAGTGAGCCACCTCCTGAGCCTTCTGTCTGAGCCCCGTAGCCTGCACTCCAGCACCCCACTCCACCCCACTTCACCCCAGAACCACCACTTACAGCTGCCTGCACACAACTTGTCCTGATCTAGACAGGCTTCCAGAACTGAGTCTGCTTCGTCTCAAGGTTTCCTCCTATCCGCTCAGACCAGGGAGCCCCTGTCCTGCGGCCCCACCCTTGCTTTTGTGGGGGTCCCAGGCCTTCGCAGGGTCACAGTATGCTGTGTGGCTGTAGTGTGAAGAGCATTTTGCGGAAATGCATGATAAAAATGAATTAGATTCAGATTGTCCAGTGTAGTACAGTTGGGAGGAGGGGTACAGGGAGGGGCTCTGTGGGGAAGGGGCGGGGGCGCACTCACGGATTTGGCGGACTCCAGGGACCCCGAGGAGAGCGTGTCGCGGCTGCTGCGGCTGCGGGAGCTGAGGCGGGGGGAGGAGCACGGCGAGTCGTCGATGTACGGCATCATGTCATGGAAACGGCGCTGCTCCTCTGCCCGCTCTGCGTCGTACCCGTACGGGGGAGGAGTCCCCCCCAGCGGCCCGTCTGAGAGGGGAGGGGGGGGGGAGGGAGAGGGAGAGAGGGAGAGAGAGGGAGGGGGAGGAGAGAGGAGGAGAGAGAGAGAGAGGGAGGGGGGGGGAGGAGAGAGAGAGAAAAGAGGAGGTCAGTAGGTGCCAGAGGTGAATGGCTCTACGAAAGATCAGCCTGACTCAATAGTTATTTTCTCTCAAACTGTCACACACACACGCATGCACACACGCGCACACACACACACACACACACACACAGTCATACCCCAGAATGACAAAATCATTAGGCTAAGTGGCACAGGTGTTCTCTGTGTAAAATCTGGGTCACATTCAGCAGATACAGGCTGAGGTGATTCTCAGTTGTCTGAAGCCATTGACCCCCCCCTCCCACCGTCTATCTGACACTCAGAAAACACAATTGCCCACACTGTAAAGGATCATGTGATCTCCACACCCCCAGCTCTGTCCTCAGAATGAGAGCAAGGGTGACCTTCTGAGTGACCACACCCTTTCCCCCTCCTAACACTGAAACCGTCTGCCCATCAAATCCCCATAGTCATGGAAACCTTCCCATCCCACTTATGTCCTCCGTCTTTATCTTATTTATTTAGTTATTTGTTTATTTGGTACAATGGGAAATCTTGACCCATGGGTTGCCAGACCTTTACAAAAAAAGCCTTGGGACTGGGGATGCACGAAGACTCAGGACTTGTTGGAAACCCATCTCGACAGAGAGAGGGGGCCATGCTAAAACAGCCCACCGGCACACGCCAGACCTCCACAGGTTCCCCACCTCTCAGCTCTCCTGGGGTGTCCAAAAGTGGATTCTAGTCCCCTTTTCTTCCTCATAGACATTCATTTTACACACACACACACACACACACACACACACAAGGCGGCCATTTTATTAACTGTGCTCCACCCACCCCCACCACTGGTTAATCTGCCCAATTTCTGCATAAAACATGTAATCCACAGAGAAAAAGGCCACAGTTAATATCCTGGCAGCCACCAGCATTTACCCACAGAGGAAGGAGGGGGGAAAGAGAGCGAGAGAGAGAGAGATGGGTGGGGGAAAGAGAGGGAGAAAGGGGGATAGAGATAGAGGGGGTAGATGGGGAGGTCACCGGGATAGAGATTTGATGATATTGGGGGGTGGGGGGTCTGGGTGTGCTGCGTTCTGTGTGCTGCAGGTTCCATTTAAACCCCAGAAAATAAGAGGGTGGGGGGGTCATAGCCTCTTGGGAAGGAGGGAGCGGGGTGCATATGGGTTAAGGATGAAAAACCTCACCCCGCTGCTCCTGTACCGTCAAATCCCAAAAATCTCATTTAGAAGCAAATTACCTTCGGAAAGGCAACAGGAACACAGCAAGCGGTACTGACATGAAACGCAAGAGAAACCCAACCAAAATGCGGCGGAAATTTCTTACTGAAATTCAGCACAAACCCGACTGAAAAAGGGCCAAAATCTAACAGACATTAAAACGGTGGACTGGGAGAATGGGCTATAAACTTTATTCAGATTTTTGAGCTGAAGAGACCTGTGACTTCGAGTCCTATCTGTTTGATTACAAATTAAAGTTCCTACATCCTTTCAGTTTCCCTAAAAAAGAAAAAATATTACAATAAACAAAAAAAATCCCCACATAAACGCCTGTGGCACAGTAGTCCCATTATTAGACCTTAATTACACAGAATGAGGCTGCAAAGTGCTGCAAATGAAGATTGGTGATAATAGTTATAATTAAAACAGGACATCATCAACACAATAATGAGAATGCATAAGAGCTCTGTGAATTTAGAACAATGCAAAAAGCATCGGGGGGGAAAAAAAGCGCTGGAAGAACAATTCATCGTGCAGCCGAGCTCCAGCTCAGGCAAATGTAAACTCAATTTGCGGATCAAAGCGAAATAAATTAGATTTCACGCTTGCTTTCGTGGAAAGGTGTTTGGAGGGGCGGGAAAAAAAAGCCTTGAGCTTTGTCTTTGGCTGCTTCTTTGTGGATTTTTTTTTGTCGCTGGTTTTTGGTTTGTTTTTAGCTAACGCTGAAAACGAAACGGGTGAATATCTCAATGAGCTTAACGAGAGAGGAAGTCAGGCGCTGGGACAGCGGAACCTGCTCCTTATCGCCTCCTCTCCTCCTCCTCCGGCTCGTCATCGTCCCTTTCACTCAGACAATAGGGCAGGCTCCACCTTGGATACGGCAACCCCACATGGGGGGGGGGGGGTGCGCAGTTACAATCCCACCTGCTCACGTTATCTCTAAATCAACAGACTGCACTCAGTTTCCTCTCTCTCTCTCTCTCCCTCTCTCTCTCTCTCACACACACACGCTGTCTGTCTACTTCCTTTGTTTCCTTCTTTTTTTCTGCTCTCTCTGTCTTTCTCTCCTTCTCATTCCTGCTTCCCTCCCGCTTTCTCTCTCCATCCCTTTGTTTCCCCATTTTCTGTCTCTCCGACCCCAACTCCTTCCTTCTCGGTCTCCCCGACTCTCCCCATCTGTCTCCCCCCTTCTGTCTCTCCTGCCCTCTATCTGTCTCTCTCTACCCCCTATCTCTCTCTCTACACCCTTATCTCTCTCCCCCTCTCTCTTGCTCACCTCTCCTTCTCTCTCTCTCTACCCCCTATCTCTCTCTCCACGTCCTTATCTCTCCCCCCCCCCCCTCGGTAATGTAGCCCCGTGCATGAGAGCAGTCCGCTGGTTAATCTGCGCATGCCACAGGGGGGTTTAATCGCCATGACTACCCGCGCTCATTCAATTACCCCAACGCCACGGAGAGAGGGAGAGGGAGAGGGCGAGATTTAGATGTCACGCCCTTTTCTTTCATTTAAAATGTTTTTTTTTTTTTTTTTACACAAAATCTTTCCAGTAATTTTTCACTCTGGAAACAAAGAGGTGTACAGTCCCCGAGCCTGCAATGGAAGGTTAACCCTTTGCTGGCCGACTGCAAGGTCACGGGGGTCGGCGGTCAAGGTGAGGACCGGTGGGGGGGTGGGGGGGGTGTTTCCGTTTCTGCAACTGCTCAGGACGCCCAACACTCTCATTTACAAAACGCGTTAAAACACTGAAGAAAAAGAAATCTACACCTCCATTAGCTGTAGTGGCAAGACAGCCGCTCCAAATCTCCCCGCCTGCCCAGAGAACAAATTCAGAGGTAACAATAAAAGAGGCCTGGGACTCAATCCATTCAAAGCTAAGTGCACGTACAGTATATCATCAACCGCGCACGAGCCATTTAGATTTACGCGCATGTACACCGCGGCCATACGAGCTATTTACACTTAAGTGCATGTCATTACGGAACACGTTCCAATTAGATTTAAGCATATGCGTAGCGTCGCTACACACCAGCCATTTGGATTTAAGAGCGTATTACCACTGCAGACGAGCCATTGAGATTAATGGGCGTATAACATTACTGCACACAACTGGTCCGGATTTAAATATATGAACTGCATGCCACTACTGGGGAATACCATTACTGTACACCAGCTGTTTAGTCCATGCATTATTACTGGCAGTACTCCATATGGCATATGCAGTATTGTCTGTGTATGAGTTTACTGTGCCAGTTGGGTACAGTGCATTGGCCTTCCAGTGCTCACTGGGATACAGTCCTCCAATCAAAGGTCCTCCAATCAGCTCTCTCCCACAGGCGAACACGGCCGTCTGGGTGAGGGTACAGCAGCGCGGCTGGGGCATCTGGCTCTCCGAGGGGGGCATTGGCGGAGCTGGCGGGGGTTACTGGGGCAATGACCGTGAACCGCAAGGAGAGACAAGCCGAGACAAGCCCCTTATCGCATGCAAACAGGAGACTGGGATGACGGGGAACATTTTTAATCACCCGCCTAATAATCCTGCTTTGTTTAGCGGGGGATTAAACATTTTCCCAGTCATCTAAGTCTCTCTCACTCTCTCTCTCTCTCTCTCATTCACTCTCTCTCTCTCTCTCTCTCACTCACTCACTCACTCACTCACACTCTCTCTCTCTCTCACACTCACTCACTCTGTTCTTTCTCTCCCATGGTTGTGTCTTTTCTAAAAGGGTTTTGGCACATTTGCTAGCTCTGTTCCATTTCATTCTTGAGGGTCGTGTCCTTGGTTACCTTGAAAACAGGAAGCAGCCTCCATTAACGCCCTTCGATTGGTTGGCAGCAATGAGCTGAGAGAAGGGCGGATTGGGGGTGAGGACAGACAGGGGGAGGGTTTTTGCATCACAGTGCTCTCTGGGGAATGTTCAATATAACCACCAGAGCACGCTTTCCCCTTGACTCTGTGCAACACCTTCATGGAGCGTGCGGTGTCTTAGCAACGATATGATGTTGTTACCTGTGCAGCAGACCTCAAAATTAACAAACAACAACAAAAAAATACCACAGAAGAATAAAAAATATATATGTATTTTGAGTTTAAAAATAAGCCTCTTTTGCAATTTTTTAAATGGTTGAACATGCACAGAAGTGCCACGTTAGAACGGAATGAGGTACGAAGCATTCTGCTACTGCGGTCTCCTGCCCGGCCCCGCCCCAACCTGAGAATTGTCCAATGGCAAGGCCGACCCCAGGGAGTGACTGACTGCTTAGCGCTTACCAGCGGAACAAGGGGCGGCGGGTGGTGAGATTCCTCCAGACTGGGCTACTCCCTCGCATTGTACAGGGAGCACATTAAAAGATTAAAAATGAACTATTTGTGTTTCAACAATGGCGTGCGACCGAGAGCTGCCCTCCCTTCCTTGGGCTTTATTGCAAAGACTGGACATCTGGCTATGGGGAAAACCTGCGCTGCAGTTTGGCACTCAAGACCTCCGCCTTAAACCGCCATAAACCACACCTCCGACGAAAAAAAAATTTCAACACTGTAGAAAATGAAGCGCTTCGCGCTGCCGTCCAATGGCAGCGCGGCTGGCCTGAGAGAGGGGCGGGGCCGGGGCACACGCCTATAGCATTGTTAGCGCACTGCGCTCCTTTGTCATGGAAATGTTCGGCCATTTCTGTGGTGTGAGAGGAACGAAAACGCTCCTAATTACAGGCCCCTTCTCCTGAGGGTCAGTCTCCATGACAACGGGGCCTACTGCCCAGGGAGACCACGTAGGCACATACACACACGGCATACACATACTATCACACTATACATGCATTACACACACACACACACACACAAACACAGACACACACACAATATACATACACTGTACACACACACTACACACACATGCACAAACGCACACTCTATTGTCCATTGTATTTAAATGAGAGCTGAAAATGGCTTCAGCGATGTTGCAGACAGTAGACGGTGATAACATTCTAATAACGTTACGTAATAACCCCCCCCCCCCCCCCTCGCCCCCCCAGTCAGCAGAGAGCAGAGCAGAGCGGGAGGCAGGAGGCTCCATCTGGGACAGGTGTGAGTCTCCCAAGCATGCAGCGAACCGTTCTGCAGCTCAGAGACCACACTGACAGGAGCACTGTCCCGCACTGGGGGAGGGGGAGCAGTGTGTGTGTGTGTGTGTGTGTGTGTGTGTGTGTGTGTGTGTGTCTGTGTGTGTGTGTGTGTGCGTGTGTGTGTCTGTGTCTGTGTGTCTGTGTGTGTGCGTGTGTGAGTGTCTGTGTGTCTGTGTGTGTGCGTGTGTGAGTGTCTGTGTGTGTGCGTGTGTGTGTGTGTGTGTCTGTGTGTGTGCGTGTGTGTGTGTGTGTGTCTGTGTGTGTGTGTGCGTGTCTGTGTGTGTGTGTGTGCGTGTGTGTGTGTGTGTGTGTCTGTGTGTGTGTGCGTGTGTGTGTGTGTGTGTGTCTGTGTGTGTGCGTGTCTGTGTGTGTGTGCGTGTCTGTGTGTGTGCGTGTGTCTGTGTGTGTGTGTGTGTGTGTGTGTGTATGTGTGTGAGTGTGTGTGTCTCTGTGTATGTGTGTGTGCGTGTGTGTCTGTGTGTCTGTGTGTGTGCGTGTGTGAGTGTCTGTGTGTGTGTGCAGCTAAATCTGAAGAAGCTCAGCACCACTGCTAACATATTGCTGACACGCAAACTATCAGCGAACAATAGAGCATCCCAACAATCACACACATACAAATAAACACACACACACTCACTGCACACGAACACACACACACACACACACACACACACAGATGCATGCACACACAGAAATAAAAAACACACACACACATGCACACAAGCAAAATAAGCCAGCATTATTCACAAATTCAGTTATTACGCAGTTTTCTCTCAGGCATTTGAATAATGACTTTAACTTTGTATTGAATCAAGGCCAAGGCCAGCTATATTCATGTTCTACTGTGAGTCAACCAGCACTAACAATCCAAACAGTCTGGAAAAATCAACACATATATAACTAAGGAAAGTGAGGAAAAACATAAAGCTATTTTACTCAGACTGCTAGTATCCGTTCTCCTTTGCCTACTTCACACATTTCCACATTAATTTTTAAATTGCTTTTTTAATAAAAAGTCAAGAGATCCTTGCTATCCTAGCTTGGCTTTATGGGTCTTAAGGATAGGCAATTGTGCTTAAAAAATTTACAGCACAGCCTGTTTTCATTCGCGTGCCTTACTCAAAACCAAATACAATCTGGAGAACGCCACCCCCAGTGTGGCGGTCCAACCCACTAGAAACACTGAACATAGGCAGTGCCCTGGCGCACTCTCCAAACAAATGAAAACAATAATTACGTTACAATAAACCAATTCTGTTGTGAAACAAAAAATCTGCCGGGAAATTTTCTCCGGCACACGCAGCCTGGTTCTGGGCAGGAACTCCCGAGCGCCGCCACCGTATAACGAACCAGCCACTCCGCACTCCTCTCCGGAGCAGAAGACCCAGAGGAGACGCAAATCACCAGGGTTCACGCGAGGAGGAAAACACATTAGGGAGCACACGCAGCGTACGAATATGTGCTGCGTTCTCTGTAACCTCCCAACACGTGCTCACCTGGTGGAGGTGAGTGTGGAACCCTGGGAATAGAGGAACTGGGAGCACTCCCTGCAAGCACAAATGGCTCAGCTTAATTACACGGGAACGTTGCAGTCATGTCGCTAGGGAAGTCATGATCAAGTCCTGTTGTAGGACAGGAGTGAGAGCATCCACCACCACCACCACCACCACCACCAGTGCTACAACACCGGCTACAACCCCACAGAGGGCCCGGTGCTGACGGAGAACGCCAAAAACAGCAGAGCAACGGTGACTCACGCAGCCGCAAACTCCCGCCGCGCTACACCCCAACAAGCCCTAATGCCGGACAAAGAAGGCGCGGATTGAATCGACGGTTTGCAGTACATATCACATAACAGACTAACACATACCCCACAAGACAATGCAATCCATCTAGACCACCTGGAGCTTTCTTAGTCTCCCAGAGCTTGTGGGTTACCGCATATTTATACCACTCTGACCAGCTCTAGACTATATGTGTGTGTGTGTGTGTGTGTGTTTGTGTGTGCGTGTCTATGTCTCTGTGGGTGTGTGTGTGTGTGTGCATGTGTGCAGCTAAATGTGCAGCAGCTCAGCACCACTGCTAACATATTGCTGACACACAAACTTTCAGCGAACAATAGAGCACCCTAACAATCACACACATACAAATAAACACACACACAGCAAGACTTGCTTTGAGGGGACCAGCCAGTTAACAACACTATCAGCCATTTAATGGTTAATCCAGGAGCAGTTCTTTATGGCAGGTTCTTTAGACATTAAGGGGGGGGGGGGGGATGTGGGTCCCCTCTGCTTGGGGGGGGGGTAACTTAATGGAACAGTGTTAAGCTCTTTTTTTTATAGCCGATAGCTCCCTCTAGGTCACATAACCCCAGCCACGGAAGGACAGAAGATTGGGTCGTAGAATCAACGACCAATTTCCTCCAACCGCACAATGACTCCTCTTTATCCACCGAAGGATCTGACCGCTTTACCGCGCTATTGTCTGCGATAATATTCTATAAAGCCCTCTGCTAAAGACCTCCAGTTCCTTTGGGGAGGGGATTTTTATATAAAAGTCTCCGAGACGGTAAAAACCTCACTCTTAATTGAGTGAGCCCTGGTGGCAGGGCCCCTTACTTGCTCCCTGAAACCACATTTTACACAAAGCCTGTGTGTTTTTCCCCTTACGTTCCGAAACGTAAAGCCCTAAAGCCTCTCCATTTCAATGAAGCCTCTAGCCTCCCCTGTTCTCAGGCTGTGTACGGTCGACGGTCAAACCTGGCTAAATGCGCTCATCCACGGTAACTGTCTGACCTGTAGTACGCACTATACACTCAGTACATATCCTGCTGTACGCACTACACACTCAGTACATATCCTGCTGTACGCACTGTACACTCAGCACATATCCTACTGTACGCACTATACACTCAGTACATATCCTGCTGTACGCACTATACACTCAGTACATATCCTGCTGTACGCACTATACACTCAGTACATATCCTGCTGTACTAACGGATACCAAAAATGCATGAGAGAGCAGGTACTGCTCAGCTGTGGAGCTGTTTCTCTAGTGAGTGTACATTAATCTTATCAAGTGCATGTCTGAAATTAATGAAACTTGAAGTGGTGATTTTCTTGTTGTTGTTTATTTTAAATAGCGGTATTAAACAAAAACAAAAAGTGACAGCAAAGAAACCTGTACTAGCATACAAATGCAAAATATATTTTGTTTGGGGGGAAAAAAATAAATATCAGGATTTAAAACTACTCAGTCTCAACCTTCTTTTGGTATCGTGAATAATGGTTCGTACAGACGCTCTTAATGAAGACTCACATACCATGCTTGCTTTTTGGCCATGACGAAATTAGCAGTTGGCTGCGGTGCTAACGCACTGTTTTTAAAGCAAAAACAATGGACCGATCTGGTGGTCATTAATGAACCAAACCCCCAACACACCCACAGTTCATTTACTCCTATCATACCACCCTCTTTAGCAACTAGTGACGAACTTACTGAAATTGTGCCTCGTGTTCGAGCTAGTGTTTGTCAATTGCTTTTGACAATTGCTGTGTTGGGGTGTAAATTTGATCTGAAGTTTCTGATAGAAATCCAATCGGTGTTTTTTTACTCAAGACACCGTGGGCCGGATCTGCTAAGACCTTTGGCATGTGCAAAACCTTTTAGCACATGCAAAATGAATAACACAACCAGTGATTGGAGCAAAACAAATGCCATGACCAATCACTGTCCATGTTATTGATTTTGTGTGTGCTAAAAGGGTGTAAGTAAATCAGGCCCTGTCCGGTAAGCAAGGCCAATGCTCAGAGGTTCATAACACAGCTAAAGCCCTTTCTCAGGTCACGGCTCTCATAGATGCATATTTATCACCATTTTTATAAATTGGCGTTCTTAGCCTTTCATTTTAGATCTCTTGGGAAAAACACCCAGCCTCTAGTATGATGTTAAAATACCTTTCTAGCGCCTCATGTAGCTTAAGGCTACCATGCTTCAGCATGCCATTGCTGATGATGTTGCCCAGTTCACATGCTTCATGGGTGTATTCCATTTCCAGGAATGGTGCTATACAAAACTACAGCCTAAATGTAAAAGGTGCAGGGGTGGTCATGCAAGAACTCACAAAAACAATGGGTCTAAAATTGATTTAGCTGACGCCAGACCAGTTTCCTGCCTTTTTGTCACACAGAGAGTAGAGTTTTGATGGCGCTCAGCTGATCCTGGGTCAGGCAGATGTGCAGTGATGCATAACCAGAGTAAGCAGAACGAGTGCATTATGTAACTGTGTGAAAGAGGCCGTTGGGGAGCAGGCTCCAGAATGTTCCGTTAGAAACAGAAAGGAGCACTCAGCCCCTGAGGAGGGAGTCCCAGGGTGGGCATCTCTGATTGGTTTTGAGGTTTGGGATGATTCCTAATACTCAACCAGAGATAAGCCCCCCACCCCCACGGTCGGTTGATCTTCTCTTTATCTAGTTTGGAATGAGATGTAGAAAGGTGTGTGTGTGTGTGTGTGCGTGTGTGCATGTATGTCTGTATATGAGTGCTTGTGTATGTGTGTGCGAGTGTGTGCATGTGCATACACACACGCACATACTACACATGCATGCACACATACCTGCACACACAAAAAAAACATGTTTTGGTTATTGGAGATCTTTTTGAGGGGATTCATTCAAGCCTCCTTACCCCATGCACCGAACTCCCCCTCCCCCCCCCCCCCACACACACACGCATACACACACGCATACATACACACACACACACACACACTAACCCCCCACCTTCACATACACCCGAGCTTCCCTGTAATATTATCTCATTACAGCTGTGATACAGCTTTACATTCCAGCACATTCCGCGGACCCGCCGTACCCTCGGCCCGGGCCTTCCGTACGCGCCCTGCTTACCGTCCTGGCCCCCGCCGCCGTGGACCCCCCCAGCACACTGCCGCCATTCAGACAGAGAGACACTGAGACAGTTCAGGCGTCTGCAGAGCTGCCTGAGCAGAATGAAAGACCCCTCTCTGCAAGGTATTGTCACAGATTCTTTATACTCGCCAGATGCTCAGCTCCTGCTTTTCTGGCATCCTCTCTTTACAGCGAGTTCACATATCAAATTAATACATTACTGTCCATCAAAATATTGGCTTTTCACAAATGGAATTGTTTTACTGTCTCCATGATTTGTGGATAAATACTTAAAGCCATAATGATTCAATTCATATTCCATAACAGATTTTAAATTGATTACATATATCGATAATATGCATACATTAAATATAGATATATATTCTCTCTCTCTCTCTCTCTCTCTCTCTCTCTCTCTCTCTCTTTCTCTCATATTATGTCAGAGAATTCCACTGACTGCAGACACTTCCTCGGGGTTACCTAGCAACGGCATTGTGTGGCAACGTTGCAGTCTTATTTCCATCACAGGCATTTGGCAGCCACTCTTACCCAGAGCAGCTCACAACACCAAACCGAGTGGATGGGGGACACAGACCTCAGAGGGCACTCTGGCACCTCTGAGAGGGGAATATGGTCCTAAGAGACAGGCAATGCTGGCCAGAAAGTGCAAGACTCAGCTAACAGCTACCCTGACGAGCACAAATAAACAAAAAGCAAATGCAGCAGGTTCGGAAGCAACAATTAAAGTTGAGTTTATGCCTTTTCTTATCCAAAGTGACTTACATAGCTGATTCCCTAATGCACTTGACTGAAACACCTGAGGTCCTTATCCAGACTGACTGACACAGCTGAGGCCCTTATCCAGAGTGACTGACACAGCTGAGGCCCTTATCCAGAGTGACTGACTGACACAGCTGAGGTCCTTATCCAGAGTGACTGACTGACACAACTGATGCCCTTATCCAGAGTGACTGACACAGCTGAGGCCCTTATCCAGACTGACTGACACAGCTGATGCCCTTATCCAGACTGACTGACACAGCTGATGCCCTTATCCAGACTGACAGACACAGCTGAGGCCCTTATCCAGAGTGACTGACACAGCTGATGCCCTTATCCAGACTGACTGACACAGCTGATGCCCTTATCCAGACTGACTGACACAGCTGATGCCCTTATCCAGAGTGACTGACACAGCTGAGGCCCTTATCCAGAGTGACAGACACAGCTGATGCCCTTATCCAGACTGACTGACACAGCTGATGCCCTTATCCAGAGTGACTGACACAGCTGATGCCCTTATCCAGACTGACTGACACAGCTGATGCCCTTATCCAGAGTGACAGACACAGCTGATGCCCTTATCCAGACTGACTGACACAGCTGATGCCCTTATCCAGAGTGACAGACACAGCTGATGCCCTTATCCAGACTGACTGACACAGCTGATGCCCTTATCCAGAGTGACTGACACAGCTGAGGCCCTTATCCAGACCGACTGACACAGCTGATGCCCTTATCCAGAGTGACTGACACAGCTGGTGCCCTTATCCAGAGTGACTGACTGACACAGCTGATGCCCTTATCCAGAGTGACTGACTGCTCTTATCCAGACTTACTGACACAGCTAAGGCCCTTATCCAGATTGACTTGACACAGCTGGTGCTTTACATGTTTGAATTTTTTGCAGTTCAACACTCACTCACAAATGACAGTGAATAATATGTTCTGCCACACATGCAGTGCCCTATGACACATGGTCCACTGCTTTACTGTAAACACACTGACACTCATAGACACCTGTCCTCTTCACTTTCTGTAAAGAGACTTTTTGTGTTTGTGTAGAAAGCATTATACAAATAAAACTGAACTGGACTGAAATGCTAAAATTCACCCGTGCACATGCACACAGACATCGCACACAGACACACACACACACTTGCACACACAAGCAATCGATACTGATCCCAGCTGAAACTGAACTGAGGCCTACCCAAGTAGACTAATCATCTCAACACTACCAGCTCTGACTGCAGATGAGCCTAGAGAAGGGCTGGCACACATGATCAGGCGATGAGAATGCTGAACCCGAACTTCCCGACAACAGAAGGAAACAAGGAAGAAAACGTGCTTCCACACAAAACGAGAGGAGATGCCCTGCAGCCTGCTGCAGAGAGCCTGCGGCTCAGCGCTCAGACAGGAAGTACTGAAGGGATCTCAGACCGCTTTTGCATCGCTGCATGTTTACCCAGCCATCCACCCAATCAGAGCCCTCAGGGCATCTCTAACCCTGCCCACCACAGCTGACACCCACAGCGTAACAAAGAACTAATAACAACAGCCAATCACCTCACACACCTAGGCATACATGTAGACACACAAACACATAGATAGCAAGGCAGCCAAGGACTTCCTTACCTACGCAGTGCTTTGAAAATGTGGGTAAGTGCCACATTTGGCACTTACCCACTTACCTACTCCCCTGCCCCCAACCCAGCTCTAGCCTATACCCCCCAACACCCCCCAGTGCCTCTCACAGAACCCCATCCGCAAAGTGCTCCTTTATTTCACTTCACTATACTGCCATTTAGCAGACATCTCATGAACAGTCCCCACAACAGCTAATAACCCCCGTACCAAAACAGTAAAAACAGATCTGCAATCAGAGGTGGAAAATCCAAGTTCAGAAAGTAAAAGTTCATCTCAGGATTTTATTCCAGTCACCTGGATTTGCTCATTAGCACCAATCTTCCACCAGGAGGTAGAGCTAAATCAGCTGGTTGAGCTGATGGGTGGATGAAACTCATGGCAGGACTTTTACTTTCTGACCCCTGGACTTTCCACCTCTGACTGGCAGCACTGCTTACCCAGGTCTCCGTGGAAACTGTTGTCACGCAGGGCCCTGTCCGCGTCGCCGGCCCAGACGTGGACGGACTTCCTGCTGCTCCCTCCCGGCAGGCCGGCCTCGGGGCCCGGCACGAGCACGTGCGGCGCCCCCCGGTGGCGGCGCTGGCCCTGCGGCGTGGGCGGGCTGCTGCTGTCCAACGACTGGTGGGAGTTCTGGGAGGGGGAGCGGCTCTTCTCCTCGCGCGGGAAGGCCCCGCCGCGGTAGGCCGTGGGGCTCGGCGACACGCGGCTCGACTGCCCGGACGAGAAGTCGTCCTCGCTGGACGTCAGGTTCTCGTTCGAGCTGCAGTCGGGCGTGTAGCCGCCCCCGCCGCCGCCGACCCCGTCCTCCAGGCTCCCCGGCGAGTACGCCCGCCGCGCCCAGGCCAGCCCACCCCCGTCCCCGACCCCGCCCACGTACACGCTGGTGTACGGCGGGAAGTCGGACGGCTGCCAGGGAGGGGGGGGCGCGTGCGGCTGCTTGCCGCCGTTGGGTCTGGCGGTGCCGGCGGCGTCCCTGGGAAACCTTGGCGGGGGCCCGTCGCCGTCCTCGTGGCTCTCCACCGACCGGCCCCTGTGGACAGGCCTGCGGAGGAGGAGGTCCCCCGTCGTCATGGCGGTCGTCGCCGTGGCGACGGTGGCCAGGTTTCCGGGCAGCGAGTGCATGGAACGCTTGCGCTCAATCTGGGTGCTGGCGTCCCGGTCGCGGTCGTTCCCGCGGACCACGCCCCGCTCGTGGTGGTACTCCAGCCCAGTCTTCCCCTCCCCTGAGGAGTGCGAGTTGGCCCTTTTGATCCGCTCGAAGTTGGACCTCAGCGCGGCCACGCCCAGGCCCATGCCCGGCCGATCTTTCGACGAGGGGTCTGTAGGGGGCGTGTCTTTGTCAGGGGGCCTTCGTGAGGAGGGGACGCCACCCCTCTGTTTGGATGGCGATGCCCCATCTGCCTCTCCCAACTCCCTGTGCAGTAGCACCTCCCCTCCACTAGGGGGCTCCACCCCTTCACCGTGATAAGAGTGTTTCCTGGCAGGTGCAGGCCTCTGTTTTCCCCAGTCTCCCAGGGCTTGGTCCTGCGTGTGGGGCGGGGTCTGCTGGGCGGGGTCGCCCGTGTGGGACACCCTTCGGAACCCCCATCTCTGCCGGTCGTAGCTCTTACGCTCCTTGGCCAGCAGCGTCTGCAGGTAGATCATCCGAAAGCGCTCCTTGTTCACCTCCACCTCCAGGAGCCGGATGGAGGCCTTGCACCTCTCCAGTTCCTGCTCGATGCTCCCCACCGAATTCAGCTCCATCTTGGGGGGGTCAGACTCTGGGAACTGGGCCTTCCAGGCCTCCACAAACCCCACTGGTTCCACCATCGCTAGAGGCCCAACTGCCAGCCCAACTGTATCGGTTCTGAACAAGAACAACAGACACTACTGTTAAAGAGACACTGCACAGCTAACAGCAAACTGCGATTTCTACAAAGGTCTTTGTTGTAGATTTTTTGTTTTTAAATGAGTCTGTTCACAGCCAGGAAAATCAATTCAGCACAGCCCCAAATGGAGGCACTTCAAATAAAATAATGTATTAATATTTTAAAAAATAATATTCTCATAACTCATTACTAGATTACTTTGCTGTATTTATATTGTTAACACCCGTGTACATCTTTACATTGTCCCCCCACTACCCATCTTGCCTTATTATGAAAAATAAAATGGCTCATTAAAAAATTATTTAGAATACATCGGCAATCGGACATTTTCTTTACCTGCGTAATTAGGGATCAATTAGAGAATTGTGGAATAATCGTCTGATAACATCAGTCTCTCCCACAGCGAGCTGTCTAGAAATGAGACTCCCGTTGCAGGGACAGTGTGATATCGCTCGCCAACGAGCACCTTCCGTTGCATTTTTCAGTTCATTCCGCGGGCATAGACTCTCCTTCATTCATCCTTTTCCGTAATCATCCTCAGTTGTCCGAAACCCCTCTATTGTATCTAGCAACCGATGTGAAAGCAAAAAATAAATTATTAAATGAATGTATAAATAATGTAAAGGAGCAATAAAATTACCGTTTTCTTTGCGATGCCCGTTTATCCCGCTCCTTTTGGGGATCCCGTGTGGTTTATTGTTCGTTTCGACTCGTTATCCCATTTTTCTTCCTGTGAAATGTCATCACTTATTTTCGCTCAGATTTTCATCCGTTTCCTTGCCGACGCTCCTCGTCTGTTCTCCCCATCTCGCTGCAGGAAGGGGAGTGGCCACGCACAGTAGTCCTATGATTGACAAAGGGGCTCACCGCTTTGCTACACTTAAAGAAACCGGGCGGAGATAATAACTAGATTTTTTACGTCAATTTAAAAAATGAAATAAAAAGTCTTAAAAAATAACAATCTTTACCCAAACCTCGGTTAATATGGAAGGCAGTCACCCTTCACGGATATACTAACATGACACAGCACAATGCAAACATGGTCTTTGTCAGCAAAGGTAACATTTTAGCTGAGGTCAGTGTATCTTCAGTCTTCTCCCAGTTAAATGATCCAATAGCGCCACCGTTTGAATCCCAATTATCAAAACCAGCAAATTAAAAAAAAACTTGCTTTAATTTTCTTTTTGAAACAAAAAGAATTTGTCATAGAATTGTCGATTACAGAAAGAATTTGTGTATGAAATATAATATAACAAAGCAGATGGTTATTAAAAACTTTTGTGTGAAAAATCTTCCTTCCTTTGATATTTTTTCCAGCGTGGGGATCATTTGTTGTTGTTGAGGCTGAAGGTGATCATGTGAATGCACTTGTAGAACTAGACATGAATAGTCTAATCCAACAGTTAATAACTGGATAATTACACAAATAAGGCACATCAATGCAAGAGGAGAATCTGCCTTGGCATAATTTCCCCCCAAAATAGGTGCCAAAATTATTTGTACCCCTGTTTTTAGTATTTTGTGCACTTGACTTTCAGAAGGATAAAAAGCAATATTCCATAATATTTTATGATATTGGTTAACATATGGTGGGAGGTCTTCGACTATTCCTTCATTCAGAACTTTTAAAGATCTGTCCGATCAATTGGTCTATAGACTTCTCTTTTCCAATTCAAATTACAAATTTTCAGAACAGAATTTTGAGGTATGCTTGTGATCATATCTTGCAGCCAAGATTGAGCTTATGTCGGTGGGGGTACCAAGTTTTTTTTTTTTAATGGGGGGGGGGGGGGGCTTTCTTCTTTGTTCTTAGTGATGTTCCAAACAGTAGATTTTTGGTTAGCCTAAAGTTTGGCCTAGGTTTCTGAATGTTTTTCCTTATTCCTCAGCATCATAATGGACTTTCATTGTCACAACTCTGGTCCTCAAGTTGACAAACGCAAATAACAGACTCAAAAGGCAATCAAAAGCCTAGAATCAAGACTAGATCCTGAAAGCTCCTTATACTTGCACCAAGGAAGCAAGTCAACCCACCTGACTAATCAGAAATACCTGTGACGCCATTTGTCTGAAATGTTATGGTTTCCTGAAATGGGAGAATATTTATAAAAGGTGCTGCGCTTTATACATGGTGAAACCAAAATGTATATAAATACCCTTATATAAAAGCTGAGCTTGTGCACTTCAATCACATGAGAATTGTTTGATTACAAATCTAAAATTGTGGCTTATCAAGAAAAACAAGACCAGGTCAAAACTTAGTATAAGTAGTATATGGCTGGACCTAACATGCTTCATCCGGCCGACCAATGGTGTAACTTCATCACTCACTCAGTCACTCAGTCACAGACATTTGCGTTTTAGGGCTGGCCCCGCTGTTGCAGTCCAGCCAAAAATGTGTCCCAAACATTATGGAGCTCACTGTATGTTGTGCAATATATAATTGTGTAATAGTAACGGTTACGTTCATTCAAATTAACCTAAAACAATTTCAATAAGAAATATAGGTGTAACAAATTAAAGTGAAATTTTTAGGATTTATCCAATGAAACATTTATTTCAGTGTATATTATATACATAGCATGGCCAAAAGTATGTGGACACCTCACATCCAACATCTTATCTGAAATTATGGGCATTAAT
Organism: Anguilla pacifica; assembly: GCA_039654925.1. Taxonomy (NCBI): domain Eukaryota; kingdom Metazoa; phylum Chordata; class Actinopteri; order Anguilliformes; family Anguillidae; genus Anguilla; species Anguilla pacifica. Next base: position 30,554,508 of record CM077297.1, read on the forward strand.
ATTGAGTTGGTCCACCCTTTGCTGCTATAACAACCCCCACTCTTCTGGGAAGGCTTTTTACTAGATACTGGAGCATTGCTGCAGGGATTTGGTTCCATTCAGCCAGAACAGCATTAATGAAGTTGGGCATTGATTGGGTAATTAGGCCTGGCTCGCAGTTGGCTTTCCAATTGATCCCAAAGATGTTGAATTCGGTTGAGGTCAGGCCTCTGTGCAGGCCAGTGAAGTTCTTCCACACTGATCTCAACAAATCATTTCTATGTAGACCTCACTGTGTACCTGTGGGCATTTTCATTCTGAAAAAGGAAAGGGCCTTCCCCAAACTGTTGCCACAATGTTGGAAGCACCGAATCATCTAGAATGTCATTGCAATAAGACTGGCCTTCACTGGAACTAAGGGGCCTAGCCCAAACCATGGAAAACAGCCGCAGACCAAGGGGTGTTCAGATATTTTTGGTCATATAAAGGTCTTTGCTATTATAACATGGTGCATGAGATGCATGAGTGTGCATTTCAGTGTCAGAGATGTCACCCCCTATATTGTTTTTATTCTGCACATCCACTTTTGTTTTTATTGACATCACAGTATTTACTGGGAAAGTAATTACTGGGAAACAAAGCCAAGGTGATTACAATGTTTAGTTTTGTCAGGTAACTTGGGAAGTGTACAGGGTAAAACAAAGGTACAAGAGAACAGGAAACAAAGTAACTCTGATGACTAAATAGAGCAATGCTGCACGTGTGCGTGTGTGTGTGTGTGTGTGTGTGAGAGAGAGAGAGAGAGAGAGAGAGAGAGAGAGAGAGAGAGAGAGAGAGAGAGAGAGAGAGAGAGTGTGTGCTCCGCACCAGTAGAGACTTGAATTAAAGATCCCTAACTTGAATGAGACAGTTTCCACCTGGCGTGTTCCTGTGTCCAGGGGTCTTCAACTGAGAGAACACCTACAGAACAGTTCAAGGGAGGGCACAAGTCCGTTTCCAAGACAACACTTTGGCAGTTTGAAACAGTAGATGAGTAACTGCCATTTTGACTATAACAGGAGTTCATCATGCCCTGGCATGAGGAGTACTCACCACACTGAATGGTTTAACTTTATTTAACAATGTTGTAAATCGTAAACAAAACTGGCTCACTGTCTCTCACACAGGTATCCGTTAATTACCTCACACATACACAGAAAAGCACATGCACACATGTGGACACATACACACGCTCAGACACACACACACACACACACACACACACACACACACACATACACAAACACACTGCCACCACAAGAGAAAAGCTGAATGTAATGAGATTTTGCAGAATAACTCCTTGCTTCTGGAAGTAGTTCCACACAGGAGTGTTTTTGTACTATATTATGAAATAGAAAACCACAGTACCACCTTTACCACAGTATTGTGCTTAATCATGCCCCTTAAACATTTTTCAGAAGAACACAGAGCTAGTGACTCAATAGAATCTGGGAACCAATTATGTTGTACTGGGATCAGCCAGCTCTGGTCCCAGATATAGCTTGGCTAGTTGGCAGCTCTGCGTGAAAGGGTTTGAAAGTTCTGACCTGCTGACCTCTGGTCAGAGATCAGTGCTGGTGTAGGGAGTCAGATTCAATGGTGAAAATTAAGAATGCAGCCCCTATGCGCTGCAGCACAGATGCAGATATTTTACCCTGGAATGTAGCTGCCTGTTTCTCAGCTGTACAAATAATGGATGTAATTTTACTTACTTAAAAACGACTCAATACACAACAGAATAATCTATATGCAGTCAAATTCAATGCCCCCTTAGTACTGATCCACGAGCAGGACCGATACTTCACACAATGCGGTTGAGGCTTGGACAGTTCGTGGTTAAAATGATCCTGGATTCGGCTGGATGAGAAGAAAAGGAAGTTTCTAGAACATGCATTGTGCTCTGATGAAAGGGGACGGGCAAATAGACAAGGCTGGTGGAATGTTAAAATACTAACAACGTAGCCAAACCTTTCTAACATATAAGCCTTCATACATGGCTTGAAAATGTTACATGTTCATACGTTCATAATTAATACTGATACGACTCCGTGGATTCCAGTCGATACGCACCGTAGCGGAGTAAAATAAGAAGCAGTTAGCTGATCCACCCACTTTCGAAACGGACCAAAGAGAGCAAAGCGAGGGCAATATTTCCGGGTTTCTACCAGCCAATTAGCATAGTCCACATGCGGATACCGCACGGTAACCGGGATTGACACGCGATTGGCGCTGACGGCAGCAGGCGCGAGCTGGGAGCTACGGCTACACAACGGGCTGGCAGAGGACATCCGCGAGAAGCGTACTTTGCAACAGAAGCTAACATCAGCGAACTTGTCCAGCTGCGAAGGAGAGCACCACGCTTAAGACCATCGCGCTCGTCACCGACAAACTCTGGGTATCAAAGGAAATATCTTTTTGACGTCGCTCCTTCCGGGGAGTTGGAATTATGCCCGTTGGACACATTCCGAATTCGGTGTAATTCATAGTACAGCCGGTGGGAAACTGGGAGAGACGGAGCGCCGCTTAGCTAGTTAGCCGGCTAGCTGACGTTAGACCCTTTGCTCTTGATTCTGCTCATTTACTTGTTAGCTAGCTTGACAGATAGCTGGTTAATGTCTCTGAATCTTGCCGTTTGTTAATTCCCTTCGTTGGAGCCTACTCCCCGGTGAACGTAGAGTTTATTTCGACACTTCAGGTCGTACGGTTGCTTTTGTTGCTTGAAGGAAGGCTGTACGGCTAGTGAGACAAGGTGGAGTCGGGATAAGGCGAGTCTGTCCTAACGCGACTGTCCACCATGGAGAACGCTCACACGAAAACTGTTGAGGAAGTTTACAACCATTTCAACGTGAACGAAAGCACCGGACTCGGTCTGGAACAGGTGAAGCGGCAGAAGGAAAAATGGGGGCCGAATGGTGAGTGTTGTCTTTTTTGGTTTGTTTTCGTAAAATATAAGTTAATTAGTAAAGCTTCGGTAAACTACCAGAGTAACGTTAAACCGTGGAAACAAGTGGAGTAACCTACTGTGGAAACAAGGCATGGAATTGGGCCTGTAACGGGCACGCTGTAAAAATCAAATGAAGCGACGACTGCTGGCATTTAGAAACTACGATGTTTTTAAGTTTCTTTAACTGCGTGCTTGGTAAGTCTATCAAAAGGTGTGAACTACAGCCGATGTATTATTACAAACTATGCTCCAGCATGCCGGCTAGCTTCTCATGTCGGACGTTTGGCGGAGGTAGCTAGCCTAACGTTATTTGCTTGACCAAAATGTAAGATTCATCACTACCGGTAGATGGTGACTGTCTTACATCTAAGCGGTATTGCAACACAGGACTTCTACTGAGAACATACTGATTTTCTGCCAAGTGCTCTGAAATCAACCACAAGTAGGCAACGCATTGCAGCCTATTGCTAAGTTACATTCACAGCGTATAACTGGTAGCTGTCAGTCATCACTGGTCCGATTTTGAGAACAGCGCTTCCTTTTTAACTGTCTAGACTAACTGTTAGCTAATTTGCGACTGTGTTTACTAGGATATGTGCTTTTTGTATCCATGTGGGGCGATGTGGGTGTAGGTCCTCGTTTTAACTTTTCTCTACGATACCTGATTCTACTTGTCATAGTCTTGACTGTTGTTGCCAAACTTTGTCCAGGGCGGTGTTGTTGTGTACATTTTAGCATGCTAGCAGGACAGTTGCGGAGCTCTACCAATATCTTATGAATGAGCACAACTAGCCATCGATACGCTGTCCTTTAACCTCCGATGTTTGGCTTTTAACGCGCTACAAGGAAAAATATTTGAAACAGTTGCCATCTTTGTAACCCTTCTTTCAATGTGTTTTGTCGTCGGTGCGCTCCTTGGACCTGCCAACTGCAGAGCTGCCCGCTGAAGAGGGTAAGTCTGCTGGTTCTGTGTTCTCCCGTATTTATACCTGTGGAATGCACCTGTCACCGGCTGCTGTTTCCTGTTTGACCTCCGCTTTCTCCCTCTCGCAGGAAAGTCACTGTGGGAGCTCGTGCTCGAACAGTTTGAGGATCTGCTCGTCAGAATCCTTCTCCTGGCAGCCTGCATATCTTTTGTAAGTACGACTACCTCTAGTACACAAATGCACGATTGCGGACAAACAGGACCATACTCTCTCCCCTAGAGAAAAGTAAATGAGTATTATGACGAATAATAACTCTGCTTCTGAACTATAGAAGGTTCCGGTTAGTAACGGAAGTTTCTTGTGCTGTATTACGGTACAAAGACATCATTGCCAGAGTATTAATCTTCAACAATTATACAGAAACGGTAATATTAATAGTAATATTTCAACTTCAGTGGGTTCTGTGTAAGGAGTGTGTAGCTTATGTGTGTGTGTAGAATCTGTGAACCAATTATGCAGGGCATTGGGACAGATGGCTCTGGCTCCAAAGATATAACTTGGTTTCAGGCCTGTATGGTAACATTTGTTAACCTGTGCGCTCAAGTTTAAAAATTTAGGGGCACACTAATGCATCATAATTAGTAGATCTGCTCCTAAATTATTTTGTCCATTAGCACACGTCAGTTGTCAGGAGCAAATGCTCCTAAAATGGGAGCACTGTAGAGCTCTGACTGAGCTCCTTGGCTGCCCTACAGGAAAGGGTTTTCAAGTTCTCACCTGCTTAGCTTTGGTCAGTGATAAGTACTGGTGGTAACCCACTTACCCGCATACGCACACACAGCGCGCACACGCACGCGCGCGCACACACACGCATACACGCATGCGTGTACACACACACGCACGCGCATACACACGCATGTGCACACACACACGCGCGCGCACACACAGTGCAAACACGCACGCGCACACACAGCACAAACACGCACGCTCATACACACACACACACGCACACACGCACGCGCATACACACACGCACACACAGGCACGCACGCACGCGCACACACACAGCGCACACACAGGCACGTGCAGGCTTGCATTCTTCTGATATTACCCCCTGACCGTACTGCCCAAAGTCCAGAACTACAACATACATGCTCACAAAACATATACGCACACACGTGCCTACACTCTCTCTCTCACACACACACACACACACACACACACAAAATATCACACATTTACATACAGGAATGCTTGAGCATGAATCTCCTCAAACAGATGAGTGCTGCCCTGTTGTGGCAGCCATAAGTACTGTTTTCATCAGCTGTGTGAGGGGAGACATGCCTGCTGGGTCACGGGTGGGTGTCTCCTGAGCCCTGTCCGCTGCTGGGTGTGGCAGTGCATCAACCCTGTGGTGTTGCAGGGTCTTTGTTCCTGGAGCATTTTGGGTTATGCTTGGCACGGTGGGGACAACTAGGGAAGTTCAAATTCGTTTAGAGCGGTGATGCCGTTTCCAGGGATCTGGTTGGTCCCCCAGGTCCAGGGGTAGACACAGCCTGGTACTATGCAGGCGATTCGCTCAGCGTTTACGGGCTCGTACCCAAATGTCGTTCCTTCAGAACCAACCATACTATTGTTCTGCCTTCCTTGCGAAAGTTAGCTAGCTAGCTACCAGCCTTCTTACTGGACTATTATAGTGGGCAGGGCTGCTTTTGCAGGGCTGATTGACTGTATCTTTCTAGTTAGTAAGCAAACTGATAACAAATGAGTTCGCAGTTGCTGTTGACTGCGGTGGTATGCTTGACTGGGACTCAGCGGAAACACTGGATGCTGTTGCAACATCTTGTTTCCTCCATGCGAACGTAACGCAGTTCTGCCTCATGTTGATGGCGTGTACTGGCGGTGTTTCCTGCCTTGACTTCGCTGCCGGTGTCTTACAGCATTTGTTTCATTCGGCACCACTGCCCTCTGTTTTGGTGAAATGAAACCAGGCTTTAGAACGTGGTTGCTGTGATAGAATGGTGGCTTCAAAACACTGCCATGGCTGACTGGGTCATGAAGGTCTGCATGACTGAATTTTTCCTTCATGTGGGTAACGTGAAGAGCCAATCAGATGTCTGTTACTAGTAAAGACGATGTTGAGGCTGTGTTTTGTAGTTCCAGTGACCTTGATATGCACTTTTGTATGTCGCTTTGGATAAAAGCGTCTGCCAAATAAATGTAATGTAGCATTGAGGCGAAAAAACAAATTAGATACCTGTGAGACAGATGGAGATTGTTTTGAGCTTGTTTTAATGGATTTTCTTTCTTCATTTCATTAAGTCCTGAAATGTGGAACCGAAAGGTCAGGTGTGTTTCGGTGGTCGGTAGATCCGAAGTCATTTGGTCAAGTACTGGACTTCGATACACAGCCCTAATTGTACTGTCATAGGTTTGCGGATCTGTGAATGTTCTGCTGCTGATGTTTTTATGAATGAGAAGTCTGTGATTTTTCAGTGCCCTGTTTTATTCAGGCTAACAAAGTAATGTCTGCAATGTGAAGACTGTTCTACTTCTTGCTGAGGTTTAGTGCCTGCAAAAATATAGACACATGGTAGCTCATAGACCTGCTTTGACACTACATTTGATACTACATCACAGATTTTACCCAGATTCCCTGTGGTGGCCATTTTTTCCCCCAAAATGGCTGCCCTACTGCTACATTGAATGAGTTAAATCAACAGTCAGATTTTCATCTAATTGGGCAATGGATGGCTTATAATATTTTAGAAATTTTGACAGTTCTAACAAACATTTTTTAAATGTTATGTTATGAATAGCGGATTTCTCAAAAAATGTAATCTCTATTTTTAATGCTTTCAAGGTCATTTGCTTTTTGTTATAATTGAAGAAGGCTATTTCATGGTACAGATACATAGGCAACTCCAGTAACCACGTTACTTAAAAAGAATTCATTTCAAAGGGTCCGATTCTATGAATTGAGATAATGGATGTATAAAGAGCAACCGGAGACTGTATTGTATGGCATCAACGGATGTCAACGAGGCGTACCCAGTGACACATGACACCATGGAAGGATGCCATCTTGCCCAAATTGGAACCATGAAATATTCACAAATTTCAGGATCACAGTAAACGCAGGCATGCATCCTGAATTGCTAGCTGGAAGATGATGAGCCTGTATTCATCGCTATATAATTAACAGGCAGACAGATCCATTCCAGTAACTTGAATGCAACCAAGGAATTTTATTTAACAGGGGGCCATTTTACATAATTGTGGCATAATCAAAACCTTAAATTCCCTTGGAACCAGGGCTCCAAACAAACTTTTTAACCATCATCCCAGAATCACCCTGAGAAACCATTTTACCCATCCCAAAGTGAATGTGGACTGTCCCAAATCTTCGAAGTTGAAATGGCGGTGGGGGAGGGCGCTATGTATACAAAGTGCTGTAATTTATACATGGTGAATCCAAAATGTATAAAGACACCCTTTAGTAGAAGCAGAGAATCTTGCACTTTAACCGCATGTGAATTGTTTGATTATACATCTAAAATTGTGAAGTACAGAGTCAAATGAAGGGGAAAAAACATTATGGAGGGCACTGTATGACAGCTGCGTAAATAAAATATTTGTGAAAAGTGTCGTGGCAAATGCTACCAGCATTCCTAGCGGTGAGGCCGTTTCAGTGCTTGCATTGCTGTAGTGGGCTATGCTAATTCACGGAATACTTTTGACCTACAGGCAGATTTTCTGTGAGTCGGTCAGATTTAGAAACAGCTGACTGCCTGAGCGTCCCTGTTGAACAGATCGCTCGCTCTATTTGCGCGATCGCGTTTGCATCCCTGCCTCCTCCGGCTCCCTCGCGTGAGCGGGCCTAACGGGACCCGCGCCTGGGCTGCTCGAGCACGCGTTTGGGCGCCTGTTGACCTGAACACTCGATCTCTGCCGTTTCACATGGGGTTTTTAGGAAATAAGTCCTTGTGATATTGTGAAAACTCCCGGAGCAAAGTGTGCTCCTCTGTCAGTCTCTGTGGGGACTGTGTGTCAACGAGTGTGTGCATCTCAGACGCCCCCTCCCCTGCCCTGCCCTGCCCTCCCCTCTCTTCTCCTCTTCACTGAAAAACAGGCCGATGCTCTGCTTTGAGTGTGTAGGAAGACATCAAGGAAAACGAGTAGTCGTGTTGATATTTTATGCAGAAAAGCCAAAAAGCATTTTTGTTTGTTTTTTATCGCCGTTGGTCCCGAGCCCTGCTGGAAGCATATTTCAAATTCATTGTTCAAGAATGATAGTCAAAGTGTTCTGTTAATGAGAGAGAGAGAGAGAAATCTGTTATTTGCACTGTTAGTAGTTTTTGTAGTAGGAGCAGTACTTATTGCTGTCCTTGTGAGCATTTTTCATTCAGCTTGCAGATTGTCTGTAGATTTGGCTTTGGTTATTTATTTATGCATTCATTATTTTTTATTTATGTATTTTATTCCACTCTTAATTAAATGTCTTTCGTGTCATTGTTAATTGCTTGTTAATTGACAATATTGTTAGTATACAGTCGTGCCGATGAAGCATTATTGAGTTGAAGCTGAAATTAAGAGATCCCCATCATGCCGTTTTCCCCCTCTCTGCAGCTCCTGGCCTGGTTTGAGGAGGGAGAGGAAACCATCACAGCCTTCGTGGAGCCTTTTGTAATTCTGCTTATTCTAATAGCCAATGCCATCGTAGGCGTGTGGCAGGTAAGTCACTTTTCTTTATTCTGTTGAATAAAATGAAAATATTTACCTGCGGTCTGCCTGCACCTACTGTGAATTCAGGTTTACTGTGCAGCTGAACCGGTGGACTGGCAGAGCACGCTTTGGAGGAGACCCTATGAAGAAGTCGCACCAATAGAAGTCAAGAATATAAGCAGGGTTCCTAGCTGGGGGAAGATGGCAGAACTGTGCTATTGATGAATGAGTGAAAGTGATGGGTCTCTCTCTTTCTCTCCCTTTCTCCCTCCCTCCCTCCTTTCAGGAGCGGAACGCAGAGAACGCCATCGAGGCTCTGAAGGAGTACGAGCCGGAGATGGGGAAGGTGTACCGGCAGGACAGGAAGAGCGTCCAGAGGATCCGAGCGCGCGACATCGTCCCCGGGGACATCGTGGAGGTGGCAGGTGAGCTCTGCTTCCTGCGGGACGCTCGTACTGACCCAGCACCCCACTCCCATCCTGCCTATGCACACTAACCCAGCACCCCACTGTAATCCTGCCTTTACACACTAACCCAGCACCCCACTCCAATCCCACCTTTACACACTAACCCAGCACCCCACTGCAATCCTGCCTTTACACACTAACCCAGCACCCCACTCCCATCCTGCCTTTACACACTAACCCAGCGTCCCACTCCAATCCCACCTTTACACACTAACCCAGCGTCCCACTCCCATCCTGCCTTTACACACTAACCCAGCACCCCACTCCCATCCTGCCTTTACACACTAACCCAGCGTCCCACTCCCATCCTGCCTTTACACACTAACCCAGCACCCCACTCCCATCCTGCCTTTACACACTAACCCAGCGCCCCACTCCCATCCTGCCTTTACACACTAACCCAGCGTCCCACTCCCATCCTGCCTTTACACACTAACCCAGCGCCCCACTCCCATCCTGCCTTTACACACTAACCCAGCGTCCCACTCCAATCCCACCTTTACACACTAACCCAGCACCCCACTGTAATCCTGCCTTTACACACTAACCCAGCGTCCCACTCCCATCCTGCCTTTACACACTAACCCAGCACCCAACTCCCATCCTGCCTTTACACACTAACCCAGCACCCCACTGTAATCCTGCCTTTACACACTAACCCAGCATCCCACTCCCATCCTGCCTTTACACACTAACCCAGCGCCCCACTCCCATCCTGCCTTTACACACTAACCCAGCACCCCACTCCCATCCTGCCTATACACACTAACCCAGCGCCCCACTGTAATCCTGCCTTTACACACTAACCCAGCGTCCCACTCCCATCCTGCCTTTACACACTAACCCAGCACCCCACTCCCATCCTGCCTTTACACACTAACCCAGCACCCCACTCCCATCCTGCCTATACACACTAACCCAGCGCCCCACTGTAATCCCAGCTTTTCACTTTAACCCAGTGCCCCACTCAGATCCCTCACAGTGACCAATAAATACATTGTTCAAATGTCATTAGCCTGGTTGTGCAAACTTTATAGTGGGCTGTATAATTCTTGGAGGCATCTGGATTACCCTTGTGTGTGTGTGTGTGTGTGTGTGTGGCCTTTCAGGGGGAGGGGATTGGTGCTCCTCTTGGCAGCCCCTCTATAACACTGAGGTCAGTGTAAAGCGGTGTCGTGGGGGCGCCAGGTTGAGGGTGGTTGTGGCACAGGGACTCAGTGACAGACCCCTCTCTGGAGAGGGGCTTGTCTTTACCGGAGCCCCTGTACCACAGGAAGCGCTGCACCTGGGCAGGAGTGCGGAATCTCAGTGACGTGGCCACGGCGACGGCTTATCTCCCACTCAGCGCGTCTATCGTGTGGTTAAGCAAATGAGTAGCGTAGGACACTGCGTAGCGTAGCGTAGGAACCAGGTCACCCAGTTAAGTGTACATGACCCCCTTCTTTCTCCATGTGAAATGTATATTAGATGTGCGGTCCACATTTAGAAATGGGCTACAGGGTCAGAATGGAGAGCGCTTGCATGCGAGACACAGGAAAACAACTCTTATTTCTCTCTCTCTCTCTCTCTCTCTCTCTCTCTCTCTCTCTCTGCCTGTGTGTGTGTTTGAGTGCCTGCGTGCATGCATGCAGCACGGATGTCCGTGTTAGTGTGCAGTTACATTTTAAATGGTTACTCAAGATTACCCAGAATTCTGTGCCAGTTAGTGGCCTTTCCTCTTTAAGGGCACAGTCCTGGGGTTGGAAGGGGTAACCCCATGTGACCTTGACAAGACATTGCTCTACAATCCAATGCAGTACACGCCCAGTGTGGGCTAACATGACGTCAGTGCTACACGCTGCGCGAGGCTGTGTCCTCTACCCGGCTCTGTTTGGAAAGCGTGCCCTGTTCCCAGAGCGGAGCGCTTTGCTTCAGGGCAGGGGGATCCCACACAGACGTGTTTGTGTCCTAATTGCTGTACCTGCCACGGGTCACTGTGTCCTCATACGCTTAACCAGGCTGTGCACATAACAGGAGAGAGTACGGTCTGGGAGTAAAGCCAGACCTGCTGAATGTCCTGTAATAACACGGAGTGCTGAGTCAGCTGTGCTTCTATTGTTATAACTTTGGCTTCACATTTTAATTAAGCCTGCTGGCACCCTTCTGCACCCCCCCCCCCCCCTTCTCCTTCCTCAGTGGGAGACAAGGTTCCTGCCGACATCCGGCTCACATCAATCAAGTCCACCACGCTGAGGGTGGACCAGTCCATCCTGACCGGTGAGCTGTGTTCTGCGCCTCACACTTTGTTTCACTCTGCTTTCACTCCTTCCGCTCTTTTGGGTCTTGTTGTTCTTGGCTCTTGTTCTTGGCTCTTGGCTTATATTTAATGCGAGCGGCCCTGTGGCTGCCCCAAAGCAGCCTGTATTTCATGTGAATGGCCCTGTATATTTATATATTTAACGGTTGTGTTTGTGTTTTTCTCCTCCTTTAGGAGAGTCCGTGTCGGTCATTAAGCACACGGACCCTGTGCCTGACCCCCGTGCTGTCAACCAGGACAAGAAGAACATGCTGTTCTCAGTAAGCTGTCGCTGTGCCTGATCACCAGAGGGGGCGCTAGTGAGGGATGTGGTGGGGGCAGCCTGCTGACCAGGACCCTCACTGTTGAGCACTGCAGCCAATTAAATGCTCTAATTTCCTCCCTAGTTGTATAAACACGCACACACGCGCGTGCAGTCACACACACACACACACACACACACACAGTTGCAGTTTGCCTATATTGTGTCTTCTGCAGCGTCCCTTTACCCATCCTACCTGCTGCAGGTCTGTGAACATGATATTGTACAGCTGGGGCTTGGGGCTGGGCTAGGGCTAGGGCTAGGGCTAGGGCAGGGGCTGGGCCTGGGCCTGGGCCTGGGCCTGGGGCTGCGGCTGCGGCTGGGGCTAGGGCTAGGGCTAGGGCTAGGACTAGGGCTAGGGCTAGGGCAGGGGCTGGGCTTGGGGCTAGACTTGGGACTGGGGCTGGGACTGGGGCTGGGCTTGGGGCTGGGCTTGGGGCTGGGGCTAGGGCACGGGCTGGGCTTGGGGCTGGGGTTGGGGCTGGGGCTGGGGCTAGGGCTGGGGTTGGGGCTGGGGCTGGGGCTAGGGTTAGGGCTGGGGCTAGGGCAGGGGCTGGGCTTGGGGCTGGGCCTGGGCCTGGGCCTGGGCCTGGGATTGGGGCTGGGGCTGGGGCTAGGGCTGGGGCTAGGGCTAGGGCTGGGGTTGGGGCTGGGGCTGGGGCTAGGGTTAGGGCTGGGGCTAGGGCAGGGGCTGGGCTTGGGGCTGGGCCTGGGCCTGGCCTGGGCCTGGGATTGGGGCTGGGGCTGGGGCTAGGGCTGGGGCTAGGGCTGGGGCTGGGGCTAGGGCTAGGGCAGGGGCTGGGCTTGGGGCTGGGCCTGGGGCTGGAGCTGGGGCTGGGGCTGGGCCCAGGGCTGGGCCCAGGGCTGGGCCTGGTCCTGGTCCTGGTCCTGGGCCTGGGCTTGGGGCTGGAGCTGGAGCTGGGGCTGGGCCCGGGGCTGGGCCTGGGCCTGGGCCTGGGCCTGGGCCTGGGCCTGGGCCTGGGCCTGGGATTGGGGCTGGGGCAAGGGCAGGGGCTGGGCTTGGGGCTAGGGCTAGGGCTAGGGCAGGGGCTGGGCTTGGGGCTGGGCCTGAGGCTTTACTAGCACTAATGTCATTATCGCCACAGGGCACCAACATCGCGGCCGGCAAGGCAGTGGGCGTCGTCGTGGCGACGGGCGTGTACACGGAGATCGGGAAGATCCGGGACGAGATGGTGGCCACAGAGCAGGAGCGCACCCCCCTGCAGCAGAAGCTGGACCAGTTCGGCGAGCAGCTCTCAAAGGTGCCAATCATCATCGTCATAGTAACAGTAACTGTGTTTCTACAGCACCTTTCGCTCGTAAATGCAGCCCACGGTATTCATCAGAAGGGTCATTAAAGGCCTACTTCGGTTGCTAATTGGCAAAAATTATGTGGCTGGCGTCTAAGTGCCTCAGTGGATCATGGTACTTGTAGTTTTTTCTTACACAGGCATCTTGTTAACCTGGGCAACAAATTTGCTAAGCATTCTGAGCCTTTGTTACTGTTGCAGTTTGCATACTTTTGCATAATGTTTGCACGATGTCAAGTAGGTCTCCGGTAGTTAGATATGGTTTATTTGAGTAATCGTCAGCTGACTTTTCCTTTCGCTATCTCACCTGAGGACTGAGTGATGAGCTTCCAGAGTTTTGGGGGTTAGTAGGGTGACTCAGCCCGTCCGTCTCTCCCCCGTCAGGTGATCTCCCTGATCTGCATCGCCGTGTGGCTCATAAACGTGGGCCACTTCAGCGACCCCGTGCACGGCGGGTCCTGGGTGCGAGGCGCCGTGTACTACTTCAAGATCGCGGTGGCGCTGGCGGTGGCCGCCATCCCCGAGGGGCTGCCCGCCGTCATCACCACCTGCCTGGCGCTGGGCACGCGGCGCATGGCCCGCAAGAACGCCATCGTGCGCAGCCTGCCCTCCGTGGAGACGCTGGGCTGCACCTCCGTCATCTGCTCCGACAAGACCGGCACGCTCACCACCAACCAGATGTCCGTGTGCCGGGTGAGGCTCCGCCCCGCCGCTCCGAGGGGGGCGGGCTCTAGGGGGTTACCGTGGGGAGTTTTTCCAGTGCGTTTTGAGACGGGGGTGTGACGGTGAAGGGCTCGCTGTCTTTTTGAAAGTCTCCAGTCCTGCTGCCGGCCTCACTCACCTGTAAGGTCTGGCACCCGTGTGATTGGGTCTTTACCTATCTGTGCTAGCGGTGATTTTGTTAAATCCCCCTGTTGAAAGTCACTTTGGCTAAAAGCTTGAAATGGCTGAATTGTAATGGTTTATCATCATCATACGCGTTAAGGCGTTTAGCGGATGGCCTTATCCAGAGTGACTCACACAGCTTACCGTACGTTTATACTGCTGGATATTTACCTGATGCAGTTCAGGTTAAGTGCCTCAAGGGTATAACAGCAGTGTCCCACCTGGGAGTCAAACCTGCAGCCTCTGAGCTACATAGCTGCATCGCTAACCGCTGTGTGTGTCAGTGCTGATTTGAGTTTTGCTTCGGCAGATGTTCATCGTTGACAGGGCTGAGGGAGACAGCTGCTCTCTTAGTGAATTCACCATTACTGGCTCTACCTACGCACCAGAGGGAGGAGTGTGAGTAAACCACACACACACACACACACACACACACACACACACTTCATATGCATGTCCACACACACACTTACCCATTGGTCATATACAATATGCATTTCCCTCCTTGCTCTGCTGTATAAAGTGATGCATTATGGGAATCTCATGCCCCAGGGGTGGAAACATTGTGTACGAAATGCGTAATAATGACACCTCTCCCTCTCTCTCCCTCCCCCTGCTGGTCCCAGGTCCCAAAATGGCAGCTCCGTGCGGTGCTCAGAGTATGACAGCCTGGTGGAGCTGGCCACCATCTGTGCCCTCTGCAACGACTCCTCCCTGGACTACAATGAGGTATCCCAGCACGCACCTCTTTCTGGCCTCCGTCTGTCTGTCCCTCTCATAAATATATATATTTATATATATGGTGTGTGTGTCCTTAGGCTAAAGGTGTGTATGAGAAGGTGGGAGAGGCCACAGAAACTGCTCTCTGCTGCCTGGTGGAGAAGATGAACGTCTTCAACACGGACTTAAGGAGCCTGTCCAAGGTTGAGAGAGCCAACGCCTGCTGCTCGGTGAGTCTGCCCTCCGTTCAGTGTGTTCAGTGTTCGGTTGTCCTGTATCGTCTACTAATGAAACTAGAACAGAGAGTTTCTGTTTTGAACTCATAGTTTAGTTGCTGGAGCAATGAATGTCTGAGTTGAGCAATCTGTGCCCACTACTAGGGGGATTTCGCAAAGTGGTTAACTGTGGTGAAAAATTTGGGGGTGTAGACAGTATGTTGGGGGTGTAGACAATACCAGAGACGGCGAATAGGTCTTGTCAAAGCCGGCATGAGTGACAGTGTTTACAAAGTCTCTGTGACCAGAGGCCATCTTTATGGGGAATTTAGGATTGATTGAAACCGGCAGATCATTTTCAACACAATCTATTGCACTGTTAATATTTGTTTATTAATTTAAGACATATTCCCCCTGTCTATGAAAAATCACACTAGCAAGCTAGCCAGTAGTAAACCAAAATATTATGTTAAATGTCTAACAGACCATTTGTTATTTGTACAGTAGAGCACTGTTTAATATAAATAACAGACCGTTTTTAGGTTTTTGGGTCAGCCCCCCCCCCCACACCCCCCCCGGCACAGTTTACTACCACAAGTGTATTTCCGTCCTGTGGGAAGCACTACTGTGTATAATGGAGAGTTTATTATGTGGTGATGTGTACAGTCAGTGTGTTAGTTATGTGGTGATGTGTACAGTCAGTGTGTTAGTTATGTGGTGATGATGTGTACAGTCAGTGTGTTAGTTATGTGGTGATGATGTGTACAGTCAGTGTGTTAGTTATGTGGTGATGATGTGTACAGTCAGTGTGTTAGTTATGTGGTGATGATGTGTACAGTCAGTGTGTTAGTTATGTGGTGAGGATGTGTACAGTCAGTGTGTTAGTGATGTGGTGGTGATGTGTACAGTCAGTGTGTTATGTGGTGGTGATGTGTACAGTCAGTGTGTTAGTTATGTGGTGGTGATGTGTACAGTCAGTGTGTTAGTGATGTGGTGGTGATGTGTACAGTCAGTGTGTTATGTGGTGGTGATGTGTACAGTCAGTGTGTTAGTTATGTGGTGATGATGTGTACAGTCAGTGTGTTAGTTATGTGGTGATGATGTGTACAGTCAGTGTGTTAGTTATGTGGTGATGATGTGTACAGTCAGTGTGTTAGTTATGTGGTGAGGATGTGTACAGTCAGTGTGTTAGTGATGTGGTGGTGATGTGTACAGTCAGTGTGTTAGTTATGTGGTGGTGATGTGTACAGTCAGTGTGTTAGTTATGTGGTGGTGATGTGTACAGTCAGTGTGTTAGTTATGTGGTGGTGATGTGTACAGTCAGTGTGTTAGTTATGTGGTGGTGATGATGCGTACAGTCAGTGTGTTAGTTATGTGGTGATGATGTGTACAGTCAGTGTGTTAGTGATGTGGTGGTGATGTGTACAGTCAGTGTGTTGGTTATGTGGTGATGATGTGTACAGTCAGTGTGTTGTTTATGTGGTGATGATGTGTACAGTCAGTGTGTTGGTTATGTGGTGGTGATGATGTGTACAGTCAGTGTGTTAGTTATGTGGTGGTGATGATGTGTACAGTCAGTGTGTTGGTTATGTGGTGGTGATGATGTGTACAGTCAGTGTGTTAGTTATGTGGTGGTGATGATGTGTACAGTCAGTGTGTTGGTTATGTGGTGATGATGTGTACAGTCAGTGTGTTGGTTATGTGGTGATGTGTACAGTCAGTGTGTTAGTTATGTGGTGATGATGTGTACACTCAGTGTGTTGGTTATGTGGTGGTGATGATGTGTACAGTCAGTGTGTCAGTTATGTGGTGGTGATGATGTGTACAGTCAGTGTGTTAGTTATGTGGTGATGTGTACAGTCAGTGTGTTAGTTATGTGATGATGTGTACACTCAGTGTGTTATGTGATGATGTGTACAGTCAGTGTGTTAGTTATGTGGTGATGTGTACAGTCAGTGTGTTGGTTATGTGGTGGTGATGATGTGTACAGTCAGTGTGTTAGTTATGTGATGATGTGTACACTCAGTGTGTTGGTTATGTGATGATGTGCACACTCAGTGTGTTGGTTATGTGATGATGTGCACAGTCAGTGTGTTGGTTATGTGATGATGTGTACAGTCAGTGTGTTGGTTATGTGATGATGTGTACAGTCAGTGTGTGATGAAGCATTTGGTGCTGCAGGTGATAAAGCAGCTGATGAAGAAGGAGTTCACGCTGGAGTTCTCCAGGGACCGGAAGTCCATGTCTGTGTACTGCACCCCCAACAAGGCTCACTCCTCCACGGGCAAGATGTTCGTCAAGGTAACGGGAACGCCCCGCCCCCCTGTCAAATGGAGCAGGTCACACTCTGTACCTGCTCAACACCTGTACCTACATATTTAACCTCACCTGGCCCTGCCAAACACCTGTACCTACATATTTAACCTCACCTGGCCCTGCCAAACACCTGTACCTACATATTTAACCTCACCTGTCCCTGCCAAACACCTGTACCTACATATTTAACTGCACCTGTCCCTGCCAAACACCTGTACCTACATATTTAACTCCACCTGTACCTGCTCAACACCTTTACCTACATACCGCACCTGTACCTGCTCAACACCTGTACCTACATACCGCACCTGTACCTGCTCAACACCTGTACCTACATACCGCACCTGTACCTGCTCAACACCTGTACCTACGTATTTGACTACACCTGTACTTACATATTTAACTGCACCTGTACCTGTTCCGCACCTGTACCTGCTGGCGCTGGAGTAACACTCCTCTCTGTTTGGACCTGCGCTGGATGTGTTCTGTGTGCTTGTGTAGGCAGGTGTGTGCTTGTGTAGGCAGGTGTGTGCTTGTGTAGGCAGGTGTATGTTACTCTCCTCCTGCTGTGTTTCTACAAATGTTGTGTGACTTCTGAAAATGCAACTGGGATCTGGAAAGGCCTTTTAAATAAAACACTGTAAGAATGATGATGATGGTGATTATGATGTAGGTGGGGTGGATGATGATGAGGATGGTGATGATGTGCATGTTGATAATGGTGATGATGCTTATGACGATGTGGATGGTGATGATTTGAATGATGATGATAATGACGATGATGACGACGGTGATGATGCTCATGGCGACGGGGCGCTGCGTGTGTTTCAGGGGGCCCCAGAGGGGGTGCTGGACAGGTGCACGCACGTGCGTGTGGGCGGCACGAAGGTGGCGCTGACGGCGGGGATTAAGGAGAAGATCCTGTCGGTGATCCGGGAGTACGGGACGGGCCGGGACACCCTGCGCTGCCTGGCC
The DNA here is from genome assembly GCA_039654925.1 of Anguilla pacifica. NCBI lineage: Eukaryota > Metazoa > Chordata > Actinopteri > Anguilliformes > Anguillidae > Anguilla > Anguilla pacifica. The sequence goes on from CM077297.1 coordinate 30,572,606, forward strand.
CTCGCCACACGGGACGCGCCCCCACACAGGGACCAGATGCAGCTGCACGACTCCACCCGCTTCGTCCAGTACGAGGTGTGTGTGTGTGTGTGTGCGTGCGTGCGCGCATCTGTGCGTGCTTTTTTGCGTGTGTGAGAGAAAGGGAAAACGAAGTGTCAAAAGTCACAGCAGCGGTGAAGCCAAAACCTGATTGGCTGATGGGATGTGCTCTCTCTCTCTCTCTGATTGGTGCGTTCGTTCGCGCAGACGGACCTGACCTTCGTGGGCTGCGTGGGGATGCTGGACCCTCCCCGGGCCGAGGTGGCGGCCTCCATGAGGCTGTGCCGGCTGGCGGGGATCCACGTCATCATGATCACCGGCGACAACAAGGGCACGGCCGTGGCCATCTGCCGCCGCATCGGCATCTTCGGGCCCGACGAGGACATCAGCGGCAGGGCCTACACCGGCCGCGAGTTCGACGACCTGCCCCCCGCCGCCCAGCGCCAGGCCGTGCTCACCGCCCGCTGCTTCGCCCGCGTCGAGCCCTCGCACAAGTCCAAGATCGTCGAGTACCTGCAGTCCTACGACGAGATCACCGCCATGGTAACGCACTGCTGCCCTGGTAACTGAGCCGGGGTTCAGTTTCATTCGGATATGGAGCGCTAGAAGGTGCTAGAAGGTGCTGGAAAGTGCTAAATGGTGCTAGAAGGCGCTGAAGAGTGCTAGATGGTGCTAGATGGTGCTGGAAGGTGCTGGAAGGTGCTAGAAGGCGCTGGAAAGTGCTAGATGGTACTAGATGGTGCTAGAAGGTGCTGGAAGGTGCTAGAAGGCACTGGAAAGTGCTAGATGGTACTAGATGGTACTAGATGGTGCTAGATGGTGCTAGAAGGTGCTGGAAAGTGCTAGAAGGTGCTGGAAAGTGCTAGAAGGTGCTAGAAGGCGCTGGAAGTGCAATACTTTCTTTTGGTTATTTTAATTTTATGAAAGACATCTTATTCTGTAGCTTCTCATTAACCATACTGTGGAAAGTGCAAATTAAGTGGCCCCAGGGCTGGGTTTTTTGAAGCACACCATAATCATTGGGTGGAGTGAGAGCACAACTTGCAAGCAGACATTTGCTCCTCTTTTAGCTAACGGCAGCTATTTCTAACAGTTTCTACCAAATACAAGAAACTGCTTTGTGATGACTTCTTGGCAGAGGTAATTGAGAACATACTATATATGTGTCGAACCGGGGAGAGTTGCAATTTTATTGTCTTACTCGCTTGTGTCATTGTCTTGTATTGTTGACTTACACTAGCCTTCTGTCTTGGAGTTAAACTCTCATGATTTGATAAAATAGTGTCTCACCAGCTGCAGTCTGCAGCTCTGGTGCGATCCGGCACTGATTTCTGGCACTGCTGAGACAAATGCTGGGAAATGCAACCGATTGCACTCTTGAGCCACAAAACACAAACATCCGCTCCAAATGGAATTACAGGATTTATTAATGGGATGAATGTGTTGACTACGTCTGATGTGGGAATAATATGTTGACCGCAGTGTACTAATGGCTTATAATGGGGATAACGTACACATGGTAAATGGTTGAATGGTGATGATACGATGATTGAACATATCGCAATGGAGGGAACGTGCACGCACACCATTACACCTCTAGGGGCGCCCTGGACCCGCTAGTGTCCCGGAAGCTTTCCCTGTTACACCCCCTTAGCTCTGTCCCTGAGGCCATGGCAAATTGTAGCCGGAATGTTGGCAAAAAGCTACTAGCCTCAAGCTAACACTAGCAAACGAAAACTCTGAAGCATTATTATGCAAATTAGCTTATCCCTAATATTATTTCTGGCATGCTTTCCAGCTAGCTAGCAGTATAATGAGCAATAATAGTACACTGCTTAAGCTCAGCTTTATATGTAGCCGTCTTAGCACGTTAGCTGCATTCTGTGAAATTGAATGGAATGTTCTGTTTTTTGCTTAGGCCTAGTTTGATTTGGTTTTGGTTCCACCATTTTAGTAGTTACTTATAAAATCAAGATGTGTGTTGAATCTTCTGAGGGAAAGAGAGACAGAGGAAAGTCCTCATTAGAATGCTACGGGACTTTCCACAGAAGAATGTAGCCCGGCGCTAGACTGATGTGAAAGTAGGAGTAATCAGATCGGGGACCTAGATGCCAGCAGTGCTGCTGGGTTTCATTCTTTCCTCTGATCAGGAAGTAAGACACCAGAGTGAGTGTGGTCTCTGGCCAATCAGTGACATTAATAACGATCTCTGGCCAATCAGTGACATTAGTAATCAGTTAACTCTGCAAACTCATGGAAATCAGGTAGTGTTGGGGAAAGGGAACTGTTTCACTGCCAGTTGGTCATTTTGCATTTTGGGTGTGTGTGTGCTAGTGCTGGGTTTGGTCCTGACTAAGACTAACCTGTTTCTCTTTGTGCCTGTGTGTGTGTGTCTGTGTGTGTGTGTGTGTGTGCGCGCGTGCGTGCGTGCGTGCTTCTGCGCTTGCGTACGCGTTTGTGACTGACAGACGGGAGATGGGGTGAACGACGCCCCCGCCCTGAAGAAGGCGGAGATTGGCATCGCCATGGGGTCGGGGACGGCGGTCGCCAAGACGGCCTCGGAGATGATCCTGGCGGACGACAACTTCTCCACCATCGTGGCGGCGGTGGAGGAGGGCAGGGCCATCTACAACAACATGAAGCAGTTCATCCGCTACCTCATCTCCTCCAATGTGGGGGAGGTGGTCTGGTGAGGCCCCGCCCCTTCATACCTTTATGGTTGTTTCCGTGGACCCTGTTTTAGTGGCAGTTTCCATGGTGACAGCATCTTCTCCATTTTAACGGCTGTGTTTCCTTGGCGACAGCATCTTCCTGACAGCGGCCGTGGGGTTCCCCGAGGCGCTGATTCCCGTGCAGCTGCTCTGGGTCAACCTGGTGACTGACGGGCTGCCGGCCACCGCCCTGGGCTTCAACCCCCCTGACCTGGACATCATGAGCCGGCCCCCCCGAAACGCGCGAGAGCCCCTCATCTCCGGCTGGCTCTTCTTCAGATACCTGGCCATCGGATGTGAGTGCGCGCCTGTGGGCGGGGCTTCCTCCTGAGCAACCAGAGATCTCTAACTGCACTCACGTAGGGCTCTTCAGGTTTAACTCCAGTCCTGGAGGCTGCAGCGTCTGCGGGTTTAACTCCAGTCCTGGAGGGCCGCAGAGTCTGCGGGTTTAACTCCAGTCCTGGAGGGCCGCAGCGTCTGCGGGTTTAACTCCAGTCCTGGAGGGCCGCAGTGTCTACAGGCTTTTGTGGTTTTGTTTCTGTCAGCAGCCAATTTAGGCCTTGAATAAAAGACCACACAGTATGTGGACTCTAGCCAAGCAGTGACTAAAATAAAGCAGCTAAATCCTGCAGCATGCGGAAAAACTGCGGCCCTCTGGGACTGGAGTTTGGGTGGCCTGCTTTGAAGGCTGAGGAAGTGGCTGTTTCTGCAGCTGAGCGCTCAGTGTGACCCCAGATGCATGCTAACTGTGAGTATCGGGGAGCCTGATACTGGTCAGAGCTCTTGTGTGTGACCCTTGAGTGACCCCTGTATGCTCCGCCCCCTGCAGGCTATGTGGGCGCGGCCACGGTTGGGGCGGCGGCTTGGTGGTTCATCGCTGCCGAGGACGGGCCCAGAGTCACATACTACCAGCTGGTGAGTGTGCGTCACTGAGTCTGTGTGTGATGTTTGGACCACTGCCCCATCTGCTATGTAATGTTATTCACTACGGGTCCTGTTGACACACACACACTCACACACACATACACACACGCGTGCGCACTCACACAGACGCGCACTCTCTCCTCCTCACCGCTGTGTCTCCGCCCCTCAGAGCCACTTCCTGCAGTGCTCTCCGGACAACGTCGAGTTCCAGGGGGTGCAGTGTCAGGTGTTTGAGTCGCCCTATCCCATGACCATGGCCCTGTCTGTGCTCGTCACCATTGAGATGTGCAACGCCCTCAACAGGTCAGTGGCAGAACTGCATCCTGAGAGCGCTGATCTCTTCTCCCCTCAGTTTTGGGGTGGGGGGTCAGGCACTCTGGTAGAATACTGAGCTGTGACGTTTGGAATTATGGTGTGTAACGTTTTGGGCATGCTACAGGTTACAGGGTTGATCTCTTATCATTTTCTGACCTGGCAACCGGTGTGTCCCTGGTGACAGCATCCAATAACGGTGTCCATGGTGATGTTGTCCCTTCTCGGTGGCCTATAATGTGTCTATCCCTGGAGACGGTGTCTCCGTGGTAACGGTGTGTCCCCTGTCTGTGCCCCACAGCCTGTCAGAGAACCAGTCCCTGCTGCTCATGCCCCCCTGGAGGAACATGTGGCTGCTGGGGGCCATCTGCCTCTCCATGTCTCTGCACTTCCTCATCCTCTACGTGGAGCCGCTCCCGGTGAGGCTCCGCCCTCTTTGCCCCGCCCGCCTACCCAAGCCCCCTGCTACCTGTGATTCAGACCCCGTTCCGAGCAGTCTGCTCTGAGCCCTAGCTCTCTTGCTCTGACCCCTTCCTCCCTCTGTCCCCTACATCTCTCTCTCCTTCTCTCTCGAGTGGAAAACAATAATAATGTTGAAATCATAATGTGAATGGGAAGTTTGATATCAAGTGACAGTAAGTAGTGTTTGAATCGGAATTTTGACATCAAGTTATAGTAATGTTTAAATGGGAAGTTTGCTATCAAGTGATAGTAAGTACTGTTTGAAAGGGAAGTTTGATTTCAGGTGATAGTAAGTAATGTTTGAATGAGAAGTTTGATATCAGGTGATAGTAAGTAATGTTTGAATGGGAAGTTTGATATCAGTTGATAGTAGGTAATGTTGATGTCTCTCCCTCGCAGATGATTTTCCAGATCACTCCTCTGAACGTGACGCAGTGGCTGATGGTGCTGAAGATCTCCCTGCCGGTGATCCTGCTGGACGAGGTGCTGAAGCTGGTGGCGCGGCTGTACCTGGAGCGCAGCGGCGAGGCGGAGCCGCCGGCGGCCGGCGGGAAGAGCTCGCTGCCCTCCTGCCTGGAGGGCGTGTCCTGGACCTTCGTCCTCCTCTTCCTCCCCCTGGTGCTGTGGCTGTACAGCACCGACACTAACCTGGCCGAGCTGTTCGGCTCCTGACTCGCCCCGAGCCTGGCCCGTCTGCGTCATGTGACCGCTCGTCTGCATGGCCCGTAAACAGGTTCCAGTTAACATAGAAACTCCATTAATCGCCAGACGGTACAAAAACAAGTATCAAGACCAAGTAAGATGTTTCCGAGCAAAATTTGAATTGGATTAAAAATAATGTAAAGAATTGTGGTTCACCAGTTTGTAAGCCAACCAGCTGCCTCCTCTGCTGGGGTATTCATTGAACCGATTGGAGAATATTATTTTCAGGCCCCCCCCCCCCCCCCCCACCCCCCCACAGTGATTATTGCCTTTTAAATTTGTATTTTTTATTTTTATTTTTTTAAGTGGACTGGTATGGCCATTTGTCATTTCACAATGTGTCCTTCCTTTTTTAAAAGTTTTATATTTGCTGCCCTCCTCGTCCATGAGGAGCTGGTAAATTTATGATGTGTACAGAGATTTAACACTATTTTCTGCATTTAGTTTTTTTTTTTTTTCTTTTTTTTTGTACTTGTGAGAAGGATCAATTCGGAGCTGTTAGCAGAGCTGTTTACCACAGGGTTTGTCAGTGTGAGTCTGTCTGTGTGCAGTCACTAAAACACCCCACTGGAAACAGAAGCCTCTCGCGAAGGTTCCTGCATGAACATTCCACAAGGTTTCATCCCCTATATAACCCCACCCCCCCATCCCCATCAATTTGAAATTCAACATTGCTCGTTTTCTCTTTTCAAACTTGTGTTTTTCTTTGCTTTGACTCAAAATTTGCCTTTATCTCTGAACTGCAGCTACCTCAGTGCTGTCAATTTTTTTCAAATTTTGTGGGTGGGGAGGATGTACTGTGTCTTTTTCGGGCGTTGATTTGGAGGACTGTAACAGAAATAACACAGATTCTCTGCACTAACCAGATGCTCAGTTCTCGGCTCCTTGTTCTTAACACTGACGCCTCCATTTTCTTAATGCCGAAGCCAGAACATTCCATTTTGTTCCACTGTTCCGTGAATAGTCATTCCGTTCCTAAAACATGGTGGCAGCAGATGTTCTGTACTGTCATTTAGCAATGGAACCTCCTGTAGTTTAGGGGAGAGAGGACCATGAGAATGTTGGAGAGTAGCATATAGCTACTGTAAACAGTAACAATAAAAAATTGATCTTACCATTCCTCTTCTTTTCTTCCTCTTCAAGAGGAAGAAAAACCTCACGTGAACAGTTAAATTTAGACTTTCCAATGTGTTAACCTTCAGTAAGGATGTTTTAATCGATGCGTTTCGTGTAGGTTGAATGAAGCAGGCAGTTAGCGGCCGATCACTCGATGCACTGCAGTCTGGTGCTTCCAGTACGTCCAGCGCCCTGCAGTTCTGGGGGAAACGCTGTTGATCCAGCAGAGAGCATTTGGGTTACAGAGGTGTGTGAATCGCGTGTGGAACTGCATCTGCTAACACTAACGACTCGGTGTTCACAGCATGCCGTGCTAACGTGCGCTACTTTGTATGCTAACATCGCCAAAGCTGTGCGTTTTAAGGGGAGAATGTAGCATAGCTCTGTACGGCACGCGTCCTGCAGCACCAGATCCACTCCTGCTCTCCTGGGCCTCGCCTCTCTCTGTCACTCTGTGAGTATTTCTTCTCCTGCGCACTCTCATTTACCACCTTCCACCTGTCACTCACACGCCCGTTCTCCAACCTCGGCCAGTAAGTAAGAGGGATACACCCTGCGCTGGGGAGTGGGGTGGAGTTAGCGTTTTTACCCCATCTAAGCCCACACTGGCTTGTAGGCTGTAATTTAATAATTTTTCTGATGTGTGGTAGTTTATCATTCATTAAGTGTGTACAGTAAGGGAGTAATACTAGCAGTCTTCCAGAATGAAGTTTGGGAGCCATAGGTGCACCAGCTGTGACTGGAATGCAGCCTGTCCCTCGTCCCCCTCTGACCCAAACTAGGGCCAGCCCAATCCTCACGCTTCCCCGCTCAGGAAGGGAGAGTGAACGGGGGGGGGAGCAGGTTTGCATGTGCAGACCCGAGTAAAATATCCCAGGTGTCTTAGAATGTCGGAACTCGCGGGACATGGGGCGATATCGTCAAAATATATCGTCGTTTGAATCCCCCCTCCGTGCGGGTCTTCCGAAAACAGCCACAAACAGAGCTTTGCTTCACGTACTTCCACCAGCCACAGTTTCTGCTATGGAAGGGTTCCACAGCTCTGGTCCTGGAGGGTCAGTCTGCAGCCTGGTTTTTGTTCCAAACAAGTACCTTAGATTGAGTTTTCTGACAGCCCTATAATCCATGCTGATTCACTCCTGTACTCTAGTACAGTAAAATCTTTAGGATACACTTGTAGTCTGAAGCTTTAGCTAGTGTTTATACAAACGTCAGATTAAGATGTAATTAAGCTAATTTCATAATTAAGAGCAGAATTTGGCACAAAGTCCTGAAACTATTGTGCTCCCCTGTGCTATGGTTTTTTTATGCCTTTCACACTTAACCACAGAGAAGCCATGGAGCCATCTCCTTATGGTCACAACAGAGGTACCATTGTCTTTACTTATTGGATCAAGCTGCGTATCTCACAGCCAGTCAAGTCAAGTGATGATAATGATTGATTCTACTTTAACCCTTTTAAGATGTAAGATTACAAATCAGTGAATAGAAGGTTCTTAACTGAACATTCTCATGCTGCTGTAACCATGACTACTGGTATTTGAAAACAACAGAGCTCTCGAACACTGACTTAGAATTTTGAAAAACATTCCAAAAAACCTACTCTTAAACAAATGAAAACGAATCAAAAGAATGATTCGTGGGATGGGTCTCTCCTCTGTGAGGTCACTTGTGCCTTTATGACCTCATAAAGCAGTAGCCACGGCTTTGCAGTCCCTGCTTCGCTGTCCCACACCCTTTTTACTCTCACACGTCCTGCACTCCTGGTGTTGGTTTACTGGTGTCATTAGGATCCCCTTAAAACCAGAAAAGTAGTGATAATGGGTAGTCAACATTAACTGCTTTTCATTTTATCTGTTCAAAAAAACACGTTTGGGCATGTCTAGAAGTAATGTGACGTGTGAGAGGGGAGCAGTACCATCTTTTTAGACATTCATTTAAAATGTGCAAAGGGAAGCAGCTAACCATATCTGTATATATACATTTTAGATTAAGATTACCAGGGGCAGGTTAACAGCTGAAAGTTTTAGTGCATATAATGCAGAGAGGAAAACCATTCATAATACCTGTAACCATAGTAACCACATTGGCAATCCTGGCCTGCAAGGAGAGACCTTAGCTTGTCCTGAAATCAAACCTCAAACAAGATGTAAAACGTAAAATTTTGTATTAATGTACAATATTCAGTAATGCATGTCCTCTGGTTGTAAGCAGCCAAGCCTATTTTATCATCATGAGTTTCTATATTAAGCAGCTATGTACAATATTGCTAAATGATTATTAAAGTACACGCCATTTACAAACAGTTCAGGCTAACTCAGAACCACAGAATAGTTTCATTATGAGACACTTTTCCTAAGGAAATTTTTTTTTAAGAGGTTGTGCAAAATAACCAAATCGACTTCCTTATTTTATTCTGCACTGTAATATATCTTATTTAAATAAAAACTACATTACCTGAGCAGGCCGTGAGTGAGAAGCGTTTCTTTGGATAGAATCGGTGGGTTCATTTGACAGCCATTGTTCCCGAAACAGCTGTTCTGTCTGAGAGCCGATGGTGGGAAACGTGCATCGCGCCGATTGTGGTCGAAGGAGAATTAAACGTGTTGTGTGTGGCTACATGCTTCCGTTTTACTGCTCTTCTGTGTCTCCCAAGATGACTGGATGCACAAAATTTAGAACTGTTTGTTTTGACGTCACTCTTTAATTCAGAACGCCGGTCCTGCAGAAACATTTACAAGCACGATAAACGGCATCAAAACATGTCATCTTCAGAACACATGCTTTTATAAGGGGTCAAGTCAAACTAATGCATGTCCATAATCCTCTGCAGAATGAGGTTTCTGAAAAATATATAATAATAATATATCCTTACATTTATATAGCACTTTTCCGAATGCTCAAAGTGCTTTACGGACAGGGGGAACTCACCTCACCCACCGCCAATGTGTAGCACCCACCTGGGTGATGCACGGCAGCCATTTTGCGCCAGAAAGCTCACCACACATTAACGAAGGTGGAGAGGGAGAGAACATTTTTTAGCCAATTAAATCTGGGGATGATTTTTGGTGGCAAGTTTGCGAGAGCCAGATCTGGGATTTAGCCAGGACACCGGGGAACCCCCTACTCTTAGCGATAAGTGTCATGGGATCTTTAATTTAAAAAAGTGTTAACATAATTTCTGTTCTTTTAAATGCAGAGGCCACAATATGATAAGGTATCCCAGTATGTTTTTAACCCTGGTTATGAATGTGGTGCAGTAAATTCAGACTAATACTGAAGGAGTTGGGTAAAGGCTGTGGCATCTTGACAGCACTTAGTCTGCTTAAATTATCAAACCAAACATCACCGATACAGATTCACAAAGGTACGCACACACACACACATTCCACCTTATAATACGGAAAATGGTCTTTATTTCTTAAAAATTGTCGTGAAATTACAATCACCAGTAATAAACACAAAAATGCCATTTAAATACATTTAGGGGTCCTGTGGAGAGTGGGGGGGGAGGGGGTGACAGACAGAATTTAGTAAGTTTGCATTTGAAAGGCAGCTGAGGAACCGGTCCTGAAGCATGCACCTTTATTTAAAAAAAAACTGGTCGTTGGAGGAGAGAGAAGCTGGCTGAATGCGCTGGTCCCAGGGGCTGATCTTCTGCTGAGCGGCGGCTGTGGAATGCGGCCGGTGACGCGGCCGAGCGCGAGCCGCGTGTCCTGCGTCGGCGCATGCAGGGCGCATGCGACCGCATGCGGCCGCAGAACAGGCGCGTCTCGCAGCCGAAGCTCACGCAGGAGCCCCGCTGCGGCGGAGCAGCCTACTGACCCGGGGCAGACAGGCTCTTATTCATGAACTGCTTCTTCACGAAGCACACCCACCACTGCAAGAGGAAGAACACAAGTCACTCAAAGGACCAGCGGTTAGCGCAACGGCCGTTTCATTAATGCTCTGATGAGCGTTTATTTAGCGAGATCCTCCCGAAAGCGTCTTGTATGTTGGGTAGTCTGTGTGTGCGTGCTTGTGTGTGCAGGGTGGTCAGGAGTGGAACTTCACCTTGCTGGGCTTGTCCGTCTGGGGATCGAAAACGCGTTCGCACAGCCTCAGCCCGGTCTCCTGGCGGATCTGCTGCAGGTACATCCTCATGGTCTCTGCGGGCAGAGTACAAAGGAGGCGGAAGTTAACAGGCCCCGCAACAACAGCACTTTCTATTGGTGGATACATCGAAGGAGCTCACCTTTACTGGCTGACATATATGACAAGGTAATACCCCACTTAACCTCCTCTTTCTGACCTCCCCCACCCTGGCACCTTCTCTCTGCCTTCTACCTGTGAGCCCTGGCTCCTCCAATCCCTGAGCCTCACACACACCAGCTCCTCCAATCCCCAAACCTCACACACACCAGCTCCTCCAATCCCCAAGCCTCATACATCTGGCCCCTCCAGTCCCTGAGCCTCACACACTCTGGCTCCTCCAATCCCTGAGCCTCACACACTCTGGCCCCTCCCTCTACAGGTCCTTACCCTCCTCCTGCTTGCTGGTGGGTTTCAAATACATGGCGTTGAGGGGGAAGCCAGGCTCTCCTGGGATGGGGAAGTTAGTGATTCCCAGAGTGTACATCTCCTTCTCCCCCTGTCCCCTAGAGTTGCACTACAAATGCACACCACGTAAGGATTACATGAACACACAAAACACACTAAAGGAAGATTTACGTTTGGCCAGTGTTTGCATGACTTTTCAGTGAGAGTGGGATAAATGATCACTTTAAATGACTGTTAATTAAACTATTTCCATAGATTTTTAAAGGACAGGACAACCCTTAGTTAAGAGGAAATACTGAGTGTGTTTGATGTTCGCATACCTTCTGCAGCTTTTTGAGGCATTCTGAGATGTACAATGTCACATAAATCAAAGTTCTGTCTGCTTCATTCTGCAAGAAAAAAAAAGATCAAATACATTAAAATGAGGATTTCTTATAGCCTGTAAACACAGGTGCTGACAGACGTCTCCCATGTACTGACCCTAGAGCAGCAGTCATTTGCAACAGAAAACTGGTGTTAAGGTTAGGGGTCGGTGAGCTAGTCCTAGGTCAGGTGCTGGGGGGTGAACCCAGAGTGACCAGAAAGTAAATTATTACCAAATTATTTCTCAGGCCATTTGACCATTGACCTGATGTTTTTCAGAACATATCTGAGGTAGGTAGGCCTTAGTATTTATCAGTACCAATCGGGAGCTCAGTCTATAAAGTCAGAGCGAGACAGTGTGCCCCGAGGGCCAGGGTTAAGAAAACACTGCAAGCAAGACCAAACCGGCAGAGGTATGAAAGGCTCGTATGTTGGGGGCGCAGGCCCGGACCTGCAGAAACACTCAACAGGCACGAGAGAGCGCGCGCGCTGGGCATCCGTCTTTACTCAGACAGGAAGTGGGAGAATCAAGAAGATTTAAGAAAAGTTGGGAAGGAGGCAAGATGTGCCAGCAATTAATTAAATTATATTTCAGGTATACTTCCCAGGTTCTCTCACCTTGATTTCGTAGTTCTTGAAAAAGACGTTGGCTTTGAAGTAGTAGATGGCCTCCTCAATTATGTCTGTATCTCTGGCTGTAAATAGTAAGCAGAACACGCACTCAGTAAAACACAGAAACTGACGAGGCTGACTTATGCGACCACATTTGACATTTCCAAATAAGGAAGGTGAGAGAAAACACGTTCCTTAAAACGGCCTTCGATATACTCGGGTCCAAAAAACACTGGCACTTGTCTATTCTTCAGAATCGACTGTACGTTCGATGCCGGACCGAAGTTACCAAACAGATCATTCAAATGGTCTTAAAAATGCAACAAGAAAAACTTTGTACAATTTATCTGGTAAAATAATGCTGACCGAAATACTCAGTCTTAACGATTTTGACAGCGGTAGTCTAATGCTATTTTGAGTAAAGCGCTCCTGTTCTCTCTCTGTAGGGGATGCACTCACTCTCTTTCGGGGCAGGGCCTTTATACTGCGTTTTCAGGGGCAGCAGAGCCATGTTTCCGATCAGTTTGGTGTCGGGATCCATCAAAGCAGAGTGGTAAGCCTGCAAAGAAAAAACGAGAAGTATGATGCTACTCCATCCTGTCAGTTTAGCACAGTTTCTGCAAGCAGGTACGGTCCGTATCATACACACTCCAGACGTTTATCTAGACAGTTAGCCCTCTGCTATTTTGACAGTATTCGCATCCACTGCTTCCGAAAGTCTAGTCTGTGTTATGTAGATGGCCAATTTATGAATTCAACCAAACCCCCGAAATATACTTCCTTCCACAGCTGGAGCAGCTAACGCTTAGTCTATTTCGGTCTAGGCAGTTCGCTGTGCTGTAGCGTTACCACTCTTAATTAAATCTGCAAGGTATCGTAACAGCTAGTTAAATTGTGAATATCATTTTATATTTCGACTTACCGGCATGTTGTATATCTATTTCAGCCAATTATTCACAAAGCAAATCGTACTGTCAGCGCTACCGGCTGCTGCTTCCTGTTCCACCCAAACCCGATTGCACAAGACTCCAGGAAGTGCCAATTCAAGTGGTGATTGTATTGCCTGTAGTTGCGATTTAATGGCCACAAGGTGGCGATAGTGCTTTAGTATTCGGGCTTATGCGAGGTAAAATTGACCCACAATACATAAATAGGTCAACTCTTAAGAGTACCTTACATACTGTTACACATGCTCAATAAATTATTAATAACTAAACAATACATACTGTTATCGCAGTAATGATCAGACAGATTTTATAAATATTTGTTTTTAATAACACGTTACATGCAACATGTGCTGTTTAGATTACAGTTGGGGGATGGGGGGGTAGGGTCAGGGAGAATCTTTGGTGCTGGAGGTTGAGTGTTTATATGGCACCAAATTTGATCTGATATCTGCGAACGGGTGTTTTTTAAATATATAAAACTTGTCATATTATTTATTTTGAAAATGTTTATTTTTACTTTACACGCTAAACTCAATCCAGTAAGATCCGTGTTTGTGGGTGGTTCTACAGGAGTCAAGTCACTGAATTTATTGTTTTTTTTTATTGAAAAATATATTACAGACATTTACATTTGCAAATCAAGAACAAAAAATGACTTCTTTCCTGGAATTTGACATACCACTTTAATGTATCTGGGACTTGAATGGTTCTTGACTTGAAACCTGAAACTAAAACCAAACACTGGAGACATTCTTCGGATTGCAAAGTTAAAACGACACAATAAGTAAAAACAACAAAAATAAAACTACAGCCAAGGGGAAAAAGCAAAGCAAACAAAATGATAAGTACATCTAAAGTGTTGAATGTGGAACACAAAGACGACAAATCCCGGTGAATAAATTAACAACCGCAGGAGAACGTGAATGAAATTATACATTTCCCCATCTCACGGTCACTGCGCGTGCTGCCTCGCTCCGTCGAATTAATCGAGAGTTTATTAAAATTAGCGAACTGAGAACTGCGAAGAAACCCGCACGTTTGAATGTCCAAATGTTGTTCCTAAAAATGTCCAGCCTGTTGACTTTTCTCATTTTCTTGCGGTGTCTCGCGTCAGCCGTCCGCTTTATCCTGAAAGAACTGCTCACTTCCGGAGGGCTCGGGATCCTCGTCGGGTTCCTGTGGCGGCAAAGCAATGCGATTTCACAGAAAGTCACATGATCTCAAAACTCCAATTTCATTCACTGGCTATTTTCATAGTTTTCCTCCCGTTTACTCATTATTTTGGCTCGTCCTTAAATGGGCATCAACATAAGCCATAATTACTGAACTACCAAGGGATCCAGAAGCCCCCCATGCCTGATGCTGTGTTGTGGGTGGGGAAAAAACAGTAGGAGTTAGCGGTAGCCTGGGCAGAAGGTCAGATGGGTACAGTTACCTTGGGCTCCTTGAACTCCAAGTCCTCTCCGTACTGGATGGAGAAGTCAATGTTCTGCAGAACGATGTTTATACCCTCCTCATCAGTTCGGTCAAAAGGCAGGAAGCGCACCATGCTGTAGTCCTCAATCTGCGCGCACGCACGCGCGCACGCACGCACGCACGCACGCACGCACGCGCACGCACGCGCGCGCGCGCACGCACGCACGCACACACACACACACACACACACACACACACACACACACACACACACACACCATTTGGGGTAAACATTTTTATTCCTTTCGTATACCTGACGAAGAGCCTGTGTCTCAAAATGTTGTACTTTGATTTATGGAATAAATCTATTAAAATAACAATCAGAAGCTATCACAGTGAGTTAATTTTTAACTTATATTAATTTTCTTTTTAACTCAGAACCTGCCAATTAGATGTGTCTGTGTTTGTTGGATTACTCAGGTAAACCTGAACGACCGTAAAAATTTCCAAAACTTAGCCTCTCACATGTCAGGATACAAGCTCAGCTGAGCTACTACAGGCTGGCCTAAAACTGGTTCCTATGTTGTAAAATGAGGTTCTCTGGATATCCCAGTGTTTTATCACTTTATCAGAGTTTAACAGTGAGTATTTAGGCAGCTCACAGTAATTAAGGTAATAAGACCAGCCAATATGCACGGAGCATAGGTCTTACCAGGCCACAGATGGCTTTGGTGAGTTTCTCAAACTTCTTGCTCCTCAGAGTGAGGGCGTTATCCTGCATCATAGAGTACATGTCTGGGTCCAAGTACCTGCAGCAAGAAGAACATGAGATACAGCTCTGTATACATCAAACACACACACACACACACACACACACACACACACACACACACACACACACACACGTACACGAGGAACAGCTCTGTATACATCAAACACACACACATGTACGTACACAGGAGAAACAGATCTGTATACAAACACACACACATACGTACACACGAGAAACAGCTCTGTATACGTTACACTCACACGTGCGCGCGCACACACACACACATACACACACACACAAGATGCAGCTCTGTATATTGCACACAGACACACACACTTCAGGCTGAACTGTACAGAGGACAGAATTCTGACACTGAGACCCACTTTTCAATCTCTTTCTTGGCCTTTTGACTGAGCAGGTCCATCTTGGTCATGATATTGACCTGTGGAATCTCCAAGGTTACCATGGCACTCAGGGCTGCCATGACACCGGAGACGAACTGTGGAAGCACAGAAGTAGTATTGTTATCTAATGGTAACCATGGTTATGGTCACTAAGAGGGATTGCACTGATAAACAGGCTATTACATAAACATTTATCTGACACTGTTCTGTTCTCAGAGAGTACATACTGCCAGTAAGAGTATAGCAAAGAGCATATCAATAAACTTAATTAATTGTACCATTAGCTTAGCCAACTATGCTGTAGAACATGTCCATAGAATCTGCCAGTATATCTTGTATAGACCCTTTTCTATTCCCACAATCAAAAAACAATCATCCCTTATGGAAATCCACATTGCTCCCTAGAGGCTGAATCACAGTATTAGTTCCTTTAGATGGTGACCTTTGGTTTGTAGCTCAATGAGCCAATCACATCTCTTGTTCTTCACTGCAGGCAGCGATGGCTAATGTTCAAAGCCAGCAGCCGACAACCTCCCACCCCCCCACCTTACAGCATCTTCAACAGTGATGAAAACCCAGCGGTGGAGCGAGCCTGAGGGCTTGACTGAGCATGCTCTCACCTTGAAGGTCTCCACCATGAACTGGGAGTCGACCAGGAAGACGCCGCACACACGGAACTCCCACTGCTGCAGCTGCTCCACCAGCTGCCTCATCACCGGCAGGTGGGTGTACAGCTCAATCTGACCTGGAGGGGGGAGGGGCAAGGCCGTAAGAGGATATGCATTAGAGCAGTGCTGACCAACTCTGTTCCTGGAGATCTACCATCCTGTAGGCTTTCATTTCAACCCTAATTTGGCACACCTGACTCTCCTAATCAGCAGCTGAACATGATCTCTAGCTGTTGAGTGAGGTGTGCTTTGTTAGGGTTGGAGTGAAAACAGGGTTGGTTACCACTGGATTAGATCACTGTGCTTAGGTTAATCAGAAATGTGGTGTTTTGAATTTTGTGAGAGAGGTGCATAGTTTAGTGAGAGACAGGATGTTTTTAGTTGTTTAGACAGCGAGGGGGCTCACCGGGGCAGTCGAACAGGATGTAGTCGTCCTCAACATGCCCCAGGCACTCCTCCAGCCAGTCGAAGTTGTTGGCGAAATACTCCATGCAGAAGACCAGGCCTCCGTTTGGCCCAAACCGCAGGGAGTCATCCTCCATCACATCATCCACCTGGATCAGCTCCCTGATGTCTGTGCACAGGGTAGGGGCGGGTGCAAGAGAACTTTATTTATCCCACATGGGGCAGTTAGGGTGCGTAATATATCAAGGTTGGTGCAGACAGAAGAACGCATAATCAGACTGAACCCAGTTGACACGTACTACAAAACGCAACAGCAAATTGCCGGGTGTGAGCAGGGGCACATCTGGGCTCATCCTATCAGTAGTTCAGTGGGATTAAATCAGATAGAATTCCTCAGGTTACTGCTGGATTAGATTATACCCACGTTGCACCAAATGCCAGCAGGTTACCAGTTATCATCAGTGAGAGCCATGCCTAACCTCAAATTGGTGCAAGCTCTCTCCTACTGTAGTGTGTAGCCTGCAGGGTGTAAATTAGTCACTGGTTTATAGGTGAGTGCATCAGAACGAGTGAGTTTGCCTTTCACCTTGTCCTGGCCATGGTTGGCATTGGCACAGTCACAAAAATAGAGTCTTAAATTAGACATAAAGTCAGGAGGCTGCAGCCTCAAATCCATGAGTTATAGGAAGCCCAACTACCTCCTTAAACCACTCTTCATTGTGCAAATCCCACATATCATAAAGAAATTGACTTAGGTCGGCAGCTATTACTTATACAGCTGTTTAACCGTCTCTACTATTGATCCTCAGCGCGAGGCAATGCGTACTGTACCTGCCATCACGGGATAGTCGAAGTATTCGGCCGCGGGGTCCAGATTTACCACCTGCACTGACCGGTTGATGGCCTCCGCGTGCTGGATCATAGTGGAACAGTAGGTGCTCTAGGAAATCACATCACAACAAAGGACACAGTTTATTTACTAACTGATTTAGTGTCATCTTTGAGATTTTCGGGTCTTACAAGCGAAGTAGCCAAACATAGTCTGTCATCAAAAAATGTACAACGGCATGCGCAAACAAGACACTCAGTTCAGTAGTGTGGAAATACAGAATTAGCTACATAAACAGGAAACATATTTGAACAGGTAAATAGCAACTGTTGTGAAAAAAAGTGGATCAAGCACAAAAAATAATTTCAAAGCAGTTTAATTTTTTTAAAAATAACTAGTTATTAGCTACGTAGAGTACTCATGGTTGCAATACAAACTTACTTTTCCGCTCCCGGCCGGGCCCATCACCAGCTGCGCATAGCGAGGCATTTTTTATTCTTGCCCTAGTTATAGTGGCTACGCAAAACTACCAGCGAGAGGTCAGTTTCTTCTGTATTTTTAAATCGAGTACCCCATTCCTGTCCTGATGCGTTCAACATCACATCGCGGACATGCTTGTATGACACCTTCCGTTCCATGGTTCCAAACTACGGATCCTTGTTTAAGTCAAATCTACGAAAAGCAGATTTCACAGTCCAAACGCTTATGTAGCCTTAAAGGGGTAGTACAATCTGTCTGTACACGTATCTGGTGAAAAACACGTTTTCAACGTACAAAAACGCCAAGTTACTCACACAGCCTACAAATGTCTATATGTCATTAATTCAAATCTAGGCCTGCCATTAAAAGTATTGATATCAAAATTGTACAAGTTACATGAAACAATATTGGCTATCCTGGCTCACACAAATTATAAACACTGTATTCCATAGCAATGGTACACAATGTTTCCTAAATTGTTTCAAGTAACTTAAAATGTTAACTTAAAAAGTAGGCCGAACTCCAATGCAGCTTCAACAGAGGTTGTACATGTTTATATTACCTGATTATTCTTCAAAAAATAATGTTTAATATTATCGGTTGGAAATATGGCTATGGCAATACAAAAGGAGCCTGTGGCGTGGCTTAGCCTATACCAGCATTAGCCTACTGTGTGAGCCCTTTGGGAGTGAACAGCTTTCATTGCTCGAGAACTAAGAAGGAAAGTAGTATCTGCAAAATAAAACAGATTTTTATGTTATAATTGTAAATACATGCAACAAAGTTAATCTGCTCACAATATAGCCTCTGGAAACATAACATCTGTGTACATGCTGCTTTGGAGTTAGTCTAATTTAAGCAAAAATTTTTGCCAGACCATGAACCTCTGAATGCATTGATAACTGCCATTGTAATGGTGACTGGTAGTCAGAAATTTCTGTAGGAAAAAAACCCTTCATCCCTGACAAAAATGGTCAGAGACATTGAAAACTTACATTAGAACCGAAAAACAAAACTCCTAAAAGAGACTTGTCCCTTTACAACCAATGGGAAAATTCAGACTTCTGATAGAAAAATCCAAGATGATTTTTGATTGTATGGGTTCATAGAAGCAAATACTTTGATAGGTTGTGTGTTTTATACATACAACATGTGGCAGTTTAATAAATTTCACATGTATAGCCTACATACAGCAGCCCATGATTAACAGTCATTGTTAATAAAACTGGGTTTCATATCGGCCTAGTCTAATTAGCTGCTGCTCTATATTGATAAGCACATTTATCTGTATAATTATTTGGCTAAAATAAGTCATCACGTCTGTTCAGTTCACCCTAGTTCGTCTGATCGCACAATACTACTGATTTAGAGTTAAATGTATCCAGTGTTATTAGATACACCACTGAGACCGGGAATGGGGCAGACAGGAGAATTGGAAACAAGACCCAAAACTATGTTACTATGGCAACATATCGACGAGCACACGTAAGTTGGCGGTTCACTCTCCTGGACCTCAGCGCAAACCGGTAATTCTGTAGCCGGACTATGCAGGTCGTTCGCGGCACTGAAACGCACATGTAACCTGTGGACTTTTGGGACGAAACGAGGAGTCATGCGAAAGTACACTACACTCCCAGAAAAAACGATAACAATGAGAGACTGACCCAAAACGTCAGTAATACTTTCATGTCGACCAGGTAAGCTAGACTGCATCATTGCATTGTAGACAATAATTAACAGTGATTGCTGATCTTAAAATAGCCCGTGGGTTTTCGGAATATGTCATTTACATGAAAAATGCATAAGCCTAAAAGCTTTCCCCTTGATTTAACTTATATGTTAGGCTATTTAGTGGTGTCATTACTAATAAATAACGGCTAGTAGACCTATTCAGTTCTTGTTATATGTTTAGAGTCACAGTATGCGAGCTAGGTTATTAAATAACCCCATCCTTACCCCGAATAATTTCTTGCAGTTATTCATTTTTAGGATGGCTAGATGGTAAGCACTTATTAATGTTACATTTTTGATCGGATGACCAAAGGACTGAAAAATGAGAATAAACGAATTTTAAATATAAAAATAATAAAAAAAATAATTTGGAATCAGTTAGCTAAATGAAATATGTATTCACGTAGAAATAGTAATCTTTTTAATCTATTTAATCTTCATATTAATCATGAATACACTTTGACGCAACAATAAAAATAGGTCTACATCAAATACAGGTAATAGTTAATAACTACAAGAAAACTACTGGGTAGTTTGGATGGAATGCATTTATGTACCCAACGCCTTGTGCAAAAACAGGCAGAAAGCATCAACGGAGTTAACGGATAGCGATTATCTACTTTAGGCATTTCCCATGCGAATTTCCTCAATGGTAATGGTAATTACCATTTACCATTTAATTAAACAAAGAAATGTGGATTCAGTAAGCGCATTTTGTGTCTGAAATTGCAGTGATACAGAATTTTAACCTAACCAGCAAATATCGAATCACCGTGTTAGTATTCCCTATTTTAAATTTCTATTTAATTTCTTTATTCATATGAATACTGTTTCTGTGTTTAGTTTTGGATACACAGGATCTTGCCATCAACCAATGGGTAAGTAGCCTATATTGGTGAGTTCTGTTTTAAAGGCCTATTTGTTTGACGCTGGTGAATCATTGTAAAGCACGATATACAATCAGAGTGCCTCGTGAGTCGTGCAACTTGAGGCAGATTGTCCGCGCGGCAGTAATGGCGTGCAGGCATTAGAAACGCTATACCAGCTTTCTGAATGGAGAAACCCAAGGCTGAAACCAGAGGAACGGCTCTCCGGGCGCTGGCCTCATCCTGACTGAGAACAGGAGATAAAGTCAAAGCCACAGGTCACGCGGTCGTCTGTCAGGAAGTACATTATTAAAGCAGATGCGTACAGTACAAGATGTGCAAGTACTTTTTTTATGAAGAAAAAGTGCAATGGAATTCAAACCGATTAAACGCGGGAGGGGAAAGGGTGATGTTGTACGAATTAGATAAAGCTGTGTTAACATGTTTTTGTTAATCTTGCAGCTTCTGACCGTTTGTATAGTAATCAAGACGATGGCACGTGCACTCAGGCGGCGTCTTCCCGCCGGAGCTCAGAGATTCAGCGCGTAAAGCCCATACATATCCCCAGAGCCTTAGCAGAAGGCCCGTTTCTACAGGTATACCTTATAACACATGCCTGCGTTTGTATGAAGGATATTTTTAATGCCTTGAGTGGAGCTGCCAAGACACCTTTTGCATTTCACATCCTTATATGTCAGAAGAAATTAAAATCTGTGAAGGATGTGTAAACTGTGGTTGAGTTGTCCCTGTCTCTTTTCAAATCAGCACCCGCCGTTGTCAGAATCTTGAAAAGCGTCATTAGAAATGAACTTTTTTATGTGGAGCAGTTGAGTGTGCTGGGTTAGCTTTGGAGGTTTGTGTTTGCGTCTGCCCTCGTGTTAACAGCCTTACCTGTTCCCCAGTACCCGCGTCTCACTCCTGGACAGAGGTGTTACCTGTCCAGCATTGCCAGTATGTACAGCATCGAACACGTGAGGAGGCTGATGCAACAGCATTACCTGAACGTGCTCTACAGGTGCACCCAGGAAGGTATGGACACGATAAGCCACCGGTGTCAGAATCCAGTCCTGCAGGGCTACACTGTGTTTCAGCACAAAAGTGATTCATTTCAGTTGTTGATTGGCTATGGAATCCACACACTTTATTTTCAGGTGTCTTTGGGTATTTCAAAGGAAACCACAAAGACACTGTGGCCCTCCTGGGCTTGAGTTTGACACCCTGCTATAGGCAAATGGTGTCAGACTCCTGAACGGCTGCAATAGTTTCAGGTTAAACTCCAGTACTGGAGGGTGGTTCCAGTGTCTGTAGATTTAACTCCAAGCCTGGAGGGCTGCAGCATCTTCATATATTTCTGGTTTTCTTTCAGTCAGAAGCCAATTTAGGTCTTGGTAACAAGGTGTGTGGATTCTGTAGCTCATCAGGAATTTAAATTAAGTAAGCCTCAACAAGCCTGGAGTTTGAGATGCCAGGACTATGTAGAAAGAGGAGGTGGGCTGTTGCAAAGGTTCTGAGAGAGGGGTAATTTTGTTTTTGGTAATTCTGTAGAATGAACAGCAGCTAAATATATTTGCAAATATTTCATCTATTGGTTTTACATCAGTGCCGCAAAACTGAGACACATTTTCCATTAGCGAACAGTCAAAAGGACAAAAAGGCAGGATTGACAATGTAGTCGTGAAGTTTCATCAAAAGAGGGGGTGTAAGCCAATGGTGGGTTTTGCATCCAGTAGAAAATATGTTATTTTTATCGTTGTTTTTTGATTCATTTATTCATTTTTTTGTAGACCCCTGTCCCTTCAAAGAAAGCAGAAGTGAAGAGGAGAGCATGCTGGGCAATGAGTGTGTCCAGATGGACTCAGGCATGACTACCGTATCCAGAACTCCCAGCAGGAGCAGAAAGGACAGTGAAGACAGCAGCTTGGTTGCAGTAAATGCTGTCGCCCTGCCCAAAATCCCCATCAAACAGGCCAGGTGAGAGGAACAGACAGGGGGATTCAAGGAGACACTTACAAGTTCCAGGGCCTGATTTACTAAGGCCTTCAGCATTTGCAAAACCTTTTAGCACACACAAAACCAATAACATGACCAATGATTGGTCATGGTATTTGTTTTGCACCAATTATTGGTTGTTATTAGTTTTGCGTGTGCTAAAAGGTTTTGCATATGCCAAAGGTCTTAGTAAATCAGGCCCCTAATGTGGAAAGGAAACGCAAGCAGCTTAAGAACACCTTGTTTAATATGATGATATGAATTTATATGTTTTTATATGTTAGTAGTTGCTTGGTAGTTGGTTTTCTTTCAATGTTATCTTCGGGTGATTGTGTTCTGAGTGTCTATGACCACATTTCACAGGAAAACATCAAGACCTCTGGCTTCAAAAGAAAGAAAGACCAGAAAACCCAAGAAAAAAGTTCCCGTGGTGCAAATGGCCTCCACAAAAGGCAAGAGACAGCTTAAATTCACTGCTCTGCATATCAACTGTAAACCATGTTCAAACACATTTAACAATGACACCTACTCAAGACACAACACCACATAGAATTGCTGTTTCTTCTTACTTTGAAACATATTATTTTATGATCTCATGAACATGGTTTTGTGTTCTTTTGATTTCATGCAATGGTTTTACTTGGAGGCTATAATAAGAATGCAGTGCTTTTACTTATTAAAATGTCTATTCCTGTTTGGATTCACTGCCATGAGTTAAATATTAATTAATATTATTTCTTAATTACTTAATTTGGTGCTTGCTGTGGATCCAGTGAACATTTTTGTGGTGAAGTTCATGAAATGCCATCTAGACGTTCTGGTGAAAACCTAGCTACATTTTATTGAGAAGTTTTCTAGTCAGCTAGGATGTAGCCAAGCTATATCCAGGTAAAACTTGAGCTATATTGAGGTTAACCTTGTCCAGTTATGTCAAATGTCTCACCTAGATTCCCAAACCCTCTGGATGTCTAGACTCTGACTTTAGCTCACTGGGGAGCTGAACATGTTGAGGTCCCACCCTGATTTGTAATGTCCAGTTAAATATCTGTAACCACATTCATGTGCAATGTTTTTGTGTGTTCATCTTTGAATATTTCTATTGAGCTCAAATTTGTGTAAAATTTGACTTACTGAATTTTATTTTCAGCAAGAAAACGAGAGGCAGGCACCAGCAGGAGGAGCGAGAAGACCAGGGCAGTGTTTCTGAGCGAGACCATGGAGTCCCTCTCCATACAAGAAAAAACACTGCTTTTGAAAATGTAAGACAAAATCCAAAAAATGAACAATATTTCTACCGCTGCACAAAACAATGAAATGGATGATTGCACGTATGTCAAAGAATCTGCAGTTTTTCAGGGACACCTGGCGATGTTTCGTATTTCAGGCAGGCGTGATTGGTTTATTCCCTTTGAGGGCATTAGCCAATCGCAGCTCCCCTGTTTCCATACACTGTTCCAAACCACTGGACACAGAGACAGCCAGCAGAATGCTTTATGGTGCTTCAAGAGCAAGAAATGTTTGCTCTGCACCAGTAGAACACACCGTGAGGGTTGCGCTGTCTGCCACGCAGTGTGATGCATGGTTGTTAAAGGCTGATAGGGGAACTGGGATTAGGCTGTTTGAGGAAGTGCAGTTTTTTATGCACTTTTTTTTTTAGCAAGCTCAGGAGTAGTCAGGATAAGAGTGCAACCAATGCAGTAATCAAGGTTATCCTAGGTTAAAAAGTGTTCTTTTGGGAATGCGTATTCAAATACCTCTTCATCATGGAGAACGGTGGTTGGTCAGGATGGTTTTACTCAGTGACAGTTGGTGAGGATAGCTTTACATCTCCCGTTCTGATGTGAGCGAACTTGTGCACTTAGAAACTAGTATACGAGTTTTTGATAGGCACTTAAGAACACACGTTCCTGTGTTCCTTCATTTTGGTGGCGATACTTTTACCTCAAGTGGTGACTCCTTGTTCTGTAGAAGAGTTAGTCAGGGATGTATGAAAATAAGATTGGGAACAGGTGGTGGGGGGACAGTCTTCCCAAGAAACTGCAAGAACATTAGCCAGACATGATGGATGTAATGTGACAATACTCCAGCAAATTGGATTTGAAATTAAACAATTAATATGAGATTGAAGTGCAGAACTGTCAGCTTTAATTTGAGAGTATTTACATCTGCATCGGGTGATCCCTGAGGAAATGCAGCCCTTTTTATACGCAGTCTCCCCATTTTAGGGGAGCAAAAGCAATTGGACAAATTGGCTGCAGTGGGAATGGCAATGGGAGAGCAATTTCAGTCAGGGGCACGCATACCTGGCAACCCCCATCTCATGGTTGTATTTCCATCGCTTAACTTCGCAGAGCTAATGTTGCGTCCATCTGAAGCCATTCATAGTGGTAGCACAGTTAGCATGCAGCCTGTAGATATTGTCTAATATTTTTTGCACTGAACGCTCAGGTATGAAATTGCTATTGATCATCTAACTATGGTTAAGATAGCCAAAAAGCGAATTTCCAAAAAAGTTGGACTATCCCTTTAATACAGAGTTTAATAGGTTTTTATTTGTATGATAATTCTGAAAACATCTAAATACTTTATATCATAGTGACATTATAGAGAGCTACTTGTACAGGAGCAGGAAAAAAATCTCACGTAAATATATTTTGACTTTGCAGCAAAAATCTTTCTGAAGGCATAATGTTACAATGTTACAGTGTAAGAAGAAAGAGAACTACTCCCTGTTTACACTTTACTCAGTAATGTACACAGCTCTCAGATTTACAAAAAAATCTGCATTTAAAAAACAAATTGTTAATGAGATTTTATTGATAACATAACACAAAAGTGAATGACAATCTTCAATTGAAATTGAATGCCAAAAAAAATTTTTTTGTAGGGCATGTACATGAAACAAAACTTAAATTTCAACATAACTAAAAAAACTGAACAAAACAAAATAAATTGTGGCACCAGATCTTCATTATTGAAATAATGTGAATGGAGGTGACATCATCTCATTCTCTCCGGACACGCTGAAGGTGGGTCAAACACAGGCAAACGCTGCCGACGTATATATGCCATGATATATATGCTACGTTTCTTTCATTAAGTTAGCGGACAGGTATGGTGCAGTGTTTAGCGCTGTGGGACCGGTGTCAGAGTTGCAGGGGGATGGGAACGGAGCGACACGTCTGGTTTTTCCGTCCGATCGTGGGCTTTAGGATTTCTTGTACTCGATCCTCTCCACCTTGACGTCGTCGCCGATGAGCTGGTAGACGTACGTGACGACCGTGGAGGCCTGGATGTCCATCAGTACGAAGGAAGGGATGATGTTGCTAAGAAACCAGGAAGAAGGAGCTTGTTTAACAACCACTGATTCTGCAGACCAGATACTCAGCTCCTGCGTTCCTTCCGTCCTCTGCTTTTGAACTACAGCAAGTTATGGTTGGTAACAGGATTTTCTGGCTCTAAGTAACATTAACATTACAGAACATCCACTGCCACAGTGTTGTACTTCTTCATGGCCATTAAATTAGTTTTCAGGAGATCCATCAAATCGGAACGCTGCAGGTTCAACAGTAGGGAGACAGAATTTAAACGTTTAAAAAAGGGAGTGAAATATCTGGTGAGTTTAGAGAATCTGTGGTGAAACGTTAAGAGTGAGACAGCCAATAGGGTTTAGAGGGGCTGGCCACACCCCCTCCTCACCTTTCCAGTGCACTGTAAGCCCCAGTGGCAGAGCCTGGGTTGATGTAGAACTTGTTCTCGTTCTCAAAGGCCTCAAACTTGTGCGTGTGGCCGGAGATGAGGATGTCCACGTCCAGCTGCCTCTGCAGCAGGGCCAGGCTGGCCATGTCCCCCCAGGGGATCACCTGGTGCCCGTGGATCAGCCCAATCTTAAACTGGCCCACTGTCACCACCTTCTGCTCCGGGTAATTCAGGTTCTGCAGAGAAACACGGGATGCAGCTCAACCGCACCGATGGAGAACGGACAGAGGGAGGGGAGAGGAGAAAGGAAGGACGGACGGTTGAAAGGTGTTTAGGGGAGCGGGGGAAGAAAGGGAGAGACACAGAGGGAGAAAGAACACGAGAGAAGACAGGCAGGAAGATGGACGAGAGGAGAGAGCCGAGCGGAGGGAGAGAGAGCCCGACCTCATCGAAGTCTCCCCTGACGATGTGCACGTCTCCGGCCAGCGTCTTCAGGTAGTCGTAGCTCTCCTTGGTGCACAGGTTCCCCGTGCACAGGATGTGCTGGATCTTCCCCGGCACCAGCAGCTTCTTAAACTTGGCCGGCAGGGTGTTGCAGCGGTGGGGGATGTGGAGGTCTCCGAGCACCAGGACCAGCTGGGGGGTGGGGAGTGGGGCGGGTCAGCAAGAGGAGATGCGTTAGGAGGCGGGGGAAACGATCACACCCAGGGGCTCCGGTCAGAAAGAAGCCGATGTTGATATTAAACGCAGTTACGTCTGCCCCGCCTGCTCTGGCGCTGCCTCTACCACTGCTTTACAGGGCTCAATCTGAAGCAGGCCGAGGTAGGGACACAGTCTGCTGGCTGCACCCCAAGTGTCTGTCATTTTCGATTCCCACTTTCCCTGGCTTTAATATTCAGACAGTAATGAACAATATACACTGTCTGATGGCAGAGAGAGCAAAAGAGAAAAAGGGAGAGGGAGAAAGAGAGAAAGATACTTTATCTCAGGGTGATGGTGTCTGTTTTGTTACGGGCATGCTGGACTCTACATGCCCCTGTGCCTCACACTAAACCCACCCAGTCCCACAGATGCACTCGTAAAGGCCCAAGTGATTACACGCCTGACAAAAAGACAACACTTCTCTTCCTCCCTGGGGGACACGGGCCCGCCCCCACCGGGAACTGTGCCTTACCAGGGCAAGCCACCCCAAAAAACCCCCACAGCTTTTCATTGTGTCACATGTGGCTTTTATATTTCACATCTTTCAGCCAATTGGACAGTGAGCGTTTCCCTAACCTAGCTACACTGCACGTACATCTCTGTCCTCCTCCCTAATACATCCACCTGAATCCAAACCGTTAATTTCCTCAAAAGAAAAAACAATGCGCACTTGCACTCAAATCAAGTTAGTTCCACAACCACGTATAACTGGTGGCACATCAGCCACAGTGAATTAGTGAAAAGCACACTCACGCACCCAGCAAACGGCACACAAAACCAGTGATTCTCTGTGTGAGCGGGTCTACACCACACTTCACGCATTAAAAACTGTCCACCAGATGAGTAACCGCTCCTTGATGAAAAACAAAAACATTTTTTACACAAACCAAACCAAGAGTACAGTAATATCACAACTGTAAATTATCTGTCCCCCTCTTGCTGGACTTACCTGGACATCTGTTTGGGGTATCTTTTAAGGATGTCTGTTGAGTTAGCACCACAGAGAAACATGCGTGTTTATATTTGTTGTGCTTTATTAACCCTAAAAAGCATAAGGCAGCCTTACCATGACAGCCAGTTAGTCTGCCAAGCACCTTGACAAGCGGTGACCCAGAAAGAGAGAGAGTGTGAGAGAGTGAGTTGGAGGCGAAGATAAACTTACTCTGTGACCAGCCTGAGCGCAAGGCGGGGAAGACGATTGGAAGGAGGGGTACAACATGAAGCATGATCGAGGTTTGATAAAACATAAAGAAAAATAATACAAAAAAGACAAGTGAGACAAAGAAAGTTTAAAATGATAAATTAAAAGGTGAATAAATTAGGAAGATGTACCAATCACAAACAAAAATCAAACAAGTGTTAGGTGACTATGAATAACATTCGGTTAGTGGTGGTTAGCAAGTTATCTGTAATCAAATCAGTGAGTTGAGAAAACAAGCTTTGACATCCCAGACCACATCGCTGGTCAAAACATAGCGTGGTTACTAGATTCGTGATTTTGCATGTTTAAATATTCGCGTACACTGTTAACCTTAAAAAACTCAGATAAAGTCATAATCAACTTGGATCAAATCACTGTATTCTGAATTCTCCGTTTTAAAATATTTCATATTCAGTCAATATAGCTTACCTACCAGTATGATCCACTTAACTAGGCTATGTAAATTTCAAGATATCACATCAAAAATCCAGACTTTAAATTTCAAAAAAGGAAACTACTTAAGACAACCGGTCATTCTATATTCGTTTAGAACATCACAATTACGCTAAAAGCTGGCTAGTTCCTATCAATCAAAAGCAACTGACAGCGCAAACTCGTTAAGCAAATGTCACTTTCAACAGTATTGACAATAGCAACGGTTAGCCAACCGTCAATGTAAATTCCGCTTAATTATGTGTCACAAGTTTTTAGCTGGTGTTAAGACTGAAGCTGTTAACTCGAGCATCTCATCTTAACTAGGGTAAACAGCTAGCTAGCAAAGTGTACATGTAGCATATTTAGCTAGCTCTCTACACTACGTACAGTTAAAGCCGTTTTCACTCAGTGGCAAAAATAAAATAAGTGAATGTCAAACTAAAGATAAATAAAAGAGAGCATAATGCGGTAAGGCTTGATTCAGGCAATATAATTTATTATCTAATTACAAATAAATGTTTTTTTTTCATCTTTTTCGCCTGTCATGTGATCACTCAATGATTCACTCAGCTCGGTCTAGCTAGCTGGCTACCAAAGAGGGAGGCCAGAGTTGTGGTGTTTGCTGCAAACCATCGCACCCCGCTGGGACCTCGATACAAACATGCAAAGTCCGTGAAACACCTGATGCACAGAGCAAAAGGCTAGCCACCAAGATTATTTATGATAATGATTCAGTCTTACCATCTTTATTTAGCGGTATCCGCGGTACTTCAGGAAGCGACTGTA
This sequence comes from Anguilla pacifica, assembly GCA_039654925.1. Taxonomy (NCBI): domain Eukaryota; kingdom Metazoa; phylum Chordata; class Actinopteri; order Anguilliformes; family Anguillidae; genus Anguilla; species Anguilla pacifica. The sequence goes on from CM077297.1 coordinate 30,601,716, forward strand.
CAGCGCAACGCAATACGCCCAGTGATAGGAACGTCCAATCAACTGCCACTTCCTACGTTACTGTTGAAACCTGTACGGATCGCCTTTGAGGACAAGCGGCCTGTACGCTTTCAGAAAATCGTAGCATGGAAAAAGTTGGTTCAAACCACAACAGGCCTGCCCAATCCTGTTCCTGGAGATCTACCATCCTGTTCACTCCTACCCTAATAAAGCACACTACATTCAACAGCTGAAGATCTCGTTGAGTCTCTAATTAGTGGAACTGGATGGTCCAAATTAGGGGTGAAATGAAATCCTACAGGATGATAGATCTCCGGGAACGAGGCTGGGCAGCCCTGTTATAAGAACTCTCCCTCCACATAATGATGAAACACTAGCATTTTGTAACTAAGGCCTGGGTGATACTCAACATACTGTTGTACACAATCAGAGGTTTTGTTTTATTATTTATTTTTTCATTTATTCAATTTCGCACTCTTTGTATCATCCCTGCCCACCCCCTTTTTTGTTTTGTTTTGTTTCCCCAGGCATGGCAATCGATAGTCAACAAAGGGGAAAATAATGTATCGCTCTGTCAAAAACCTGACATACCTGACCTGACCTGACAACCTGTATACTTTCTGTTAATCCGAGTACTTTTTGTATTTGCAGTAGATGGCAGCAAAGGACAGCTGTTCCTCAAGGGCGGTGAACGGCGGAGCTGTACCAGACACACAAACGCACATCAGGAGATCCTTAATACAAACGGCGGTGAGTAAAACACAATGACTTGTCAGAATGAGTGTGCAAGGGGAAAAGCGAGTGGGCATTTTATTCATAGGGAAAATCACAACTAACCATTCACTAAGTTTAGTCAAAACTTTTTAAAAAAAAAGTACCCATGTTTTCCTTTATCTGTGCAATTAACTTGGGTCTGGTTTTTACCATCTTATCTCAGTTGGTTTCTTCGAATATTAAAGCCTGAGTTCATATACAACCATTTGTATGACTTCCATAGTGTGTAACTATGTGTGAGGGATGGTTAATGGGTGTGCGTAACTCGTCGTGGCTGTTGGCTTTCCTCCTAAAGGACCTGCAGGAGCATTTAACGAAACAGTCGGAAGTGCATGCTTGTCTGCGCTTTAACTGTAGCCATGCTGTAATTCGAGCTGACTGAAACTCCCCCTTCCGTGGGCGATGGGCCAAAGTCAACATTGGCACAGTCTGGATTCAGAACTTATGCATTTTCCATTATATGTTTCTGGGTATTTTCATCCAAATTTGATAGGGCTTGAGGGCACATCTCTTCCACAGAGCTGGACCCAAGCCAGCTCATTATACCCATTTCCCACTGTACAGTTTCAAATGGAGCCAAAGTTGGTTGACCCAGTACAGACTGATTGCTTTTCCGCTGCATTACCCCTAATCACAGCTGTAGCACAAGGCCCATGATGTTACACTGAACACAGCCCTGATCAAGAGTTCATCTGCTGCCGCTCCACATTAATAGAGAGAAACTGATTGTGTGTGTGTGTGTATGTGTGTATGTGTGTATGTGTGTGTTTGTTGTGTGAGTGAGTCCAGGGAGACTGAGAACTCCACACACACACAGGCCTATGCTGGTAGACCCAGTTGAGAAAGAGAATATTCCCAGCTGTCTGTCCTCTGGATTCCAGCCATCATTCTCAGGGCTTGGCAAAGGGCTCAGGCAAACAGGCCTTGCCTTCTGCCAGAAGGTCAAATGAATGAGAGAAAAGAAGGCCAAATCCTGACCCACAGTAGGTTTCGATTTACTTTCTAGCTTTCTGGGGGGCAGGGGGTTCAGGTCTCTTTTTGGGGCAGGTTGGGTCACAGTGCCCCTGGCTCCCCCATAATTCGAACCCAGCCTCTGGAATTCCTTCACAGGGACACTGAGTCTCTGCTCTGAAAGGCTGCCTTCATGGCACACTATTGGCTGAGTAATGCGTGACACTGCATGCACGGTACCTACGTTCTTGCCATCATTCTCTCTCTGATGCAACAGTTGACCTTTCCTATCAGAGCATGGAGTCCGGCACTGTCATTTTCACGATTAAAAATAAACAGCTGTTGGGAGGCGTCTGTCAAACACGCGTGTGGGGAAGAGCGTGAGGTGTGAAGCAGCCTGTCAGGAGGCGAGTGGCCTGTCTGGGGTAACGGCTCAGCTGTAGGCTGAACACCAAACGCCGTTAGAGAAGCAAGTCAAAGAGAAACGCGATTCATACCAAGGCTCATTGTGTGTGTGAGGAATCCAGCTTCCTGCTGGAGGCTATGTTTGTAGTGACATCACTGCAGGAATTATTTTGGATAATTTATTTAAAGGTATATATTTTTTTCTGCTGTTTATAATATTATTCCAGTTTTAGTGTATGTTTTTAATAGGTCCAGACAGCTTATGTGTAATGAAGAATCCTTTTGACACAGAAGTTTCTGATTAGCAGCTAGCTTTACAATGGCTGGTACTGAGGCGTTTGGAGGTTTGTGGTCAAACTGATGGAGAGGGATTCAGTCTAAACCCCAAAGTGGCTTGGCATTGGCAGAGTTAGGGTAAAGAGTATCACATGTCGCCACAGAGTTCGGAGGGGGGGGGGGGGGGGCTGTTGTGCATGCGCAGGTTTGTGCAGGTATGTGCAGAGCAAGAGGAGCTGCAACAGCCTGTAAATATCCAGCAGAGCCAAGTGCAACACAGAGGGGTCACCCAGGGGCTAGGTCCGATTTTATTACCCCTTCTCTCTCCAGTTATATTTTACCGGGTACAAAGTCCAGTGAGTGTAAGAGATGTTGTGCCTGATTCTTTTAGCATGTGCAAAACCTTTTACCACATGCAAAACTAATAACACAACCAATGATTGGTGCAAAACAAATACCATGACAAATCATTGGTCATGTTATTGGTTTTGCATCTGGCAAAATATTCTGCAAATGCTAAAGGTCTCTGTAAATCAGACCCATTATTGCTCTCTGATTAATTTTATTCTTGGTCTGGCAATTTACAAAGCCTGAAAGCCCAAGCAGGAATGACAGGGAAAACGTGCAGTTTTAATTCAGACAATGGTTAAGTCCAGGCTATAGATGGGGCTATTGGTGAGGTTTTGGACCAATAGAAGCTTTCTGAACTTCCCCATTTTAGACTTTAGCCCAAGGGGTCAACACAAATTATTTATTCTACAAAAACATTGCACATGATTACCACTGTTTTTATTAACATTATCATTATTACTACAATTATCATAATCAGTGCAACTATAACTTGATGTTTTTTTATTATTACCATTAAATGAACTGATATCAAATATCAAAAATGTATTAAGATTAAGAAAAACTGTCCCATTTTGACCGGCAGGTCACCATAGGAAATGGAAAAAAAGAATAGGAATAAACTTCATGTGCATACAGTCAGAATTATTTGAAATAAGAAAAAAACTCCCAGGTCAGACATTGTAGTATAAATACTATATTCTTTATTTAAATATTTTACAACTTTGAAAACATATTTACAGAAACTATTCCTGCATTGTTGTATTGTACACACACACACACATACACATACACACACGTACACAGAAGAACAAGAGCAGCTCTCACACAGACAAACAGTCTGCTTTATAGACCGTGTGACAGGCCGCATCTGAACGACAGAAGCCCCTCAAAAATAAAACCAGTCGGGAGGGGGAGACAGACAGAGAGAGGGAGAGATTGCACCCAGAACGTGGTGACCGTGGTGACCGCGGTGAAGGAGGGAGGCGGGGCAGGGGCGGAGCTTCTGCAGGAGGCAGCTCATAGGCTGACCCGGGGAGATTAGCACACCTGCGTTTACCTGTCCCCCGCCTCACCCGCGCCTCTCTCCTGACCCTGCTGGCCGAGAGACGGACTCGAGGATTACCTGGAGGCCACACAGCCATCGCGCCTGTGGTCACACGTTAAGCGTTTTACATTCAGTAATGGACTTACGGGATCACAGTCTTATTAAATACAATGACAAGCCTCTGAGGATAAGACTGAGTAATTTTACAGACATCATTTTAAACCTTCACAATATGGGAGGGGGGGCCGCAAATAAGGCCGACAGCTGATCTCAGAACAGGTGTAGTAACACATACCACCCCAAAGTCATCTGAGCACAACTGATCTGAGAACAGGTATAGTTCCTGACCTAGGATCGGGGGTGCAGGGTGCAGGGGACACCGCACTAAAGCTAGTTTTCATGTTAAATCCTAGGTCTTTAAACATCACCTTCGTCATTAGTGTCTTTAGGTGGTAGTTAAATGTCCCAAATAAATAGAATAAGGAAACAACAAAAATTCAGTCATTAAAAATAAAGACCACACACACACACACACACACACACATACACACAAACGTTGACAGAGACCCAAACAAGAAAAACGTACAGAGGAAGGAGGCGTGTCTTTGGAGTCCAGGTGTCCCAGCGTGGGCGTTGGCAGCGCCAGGCTCGTACCATCTGGGCCACGCCCTGCAGTTATTAAGCGATGCAGGAGCCGGGCAGGTGTGCACACATTCTTAATAAATGGTCCTTGCATAGCTCTCGGTCCTGATTTTGTTATTTTTTGGACACGGCAGATTTCCGTTATTTTCTGCTCAAAGGTGCGACTCATTAGGGGAGGAACTGGAGCACTTAAGCCCAACTGAGCACCCCACAGGCCAAAGCAAGCCGGGTCAACGGGAGGGGAGGGGCGGGTCTGCTAAAAGACACCGCCATACAGTAAGCCATGTGACCCGGCAGCTCTGGACCAATAGCGTTCAACCCTGCAGCAGAGGGCCAGTTGCGCTTGAGCACCCCAGATCTTTAAAGCCTCCGTTTACCTGAGCGGATCTGAGACGCGCCTGGGTCTCCGTCTTGAGTGAGAACACGCCAGCCGTCTGCCCACGGAACCTTCCGGAACTCAGCAGAACGTCCCGGAGCAACTTTGATCGTTTGATTAGGTCATGAAGGGGGAGCAGTGCAGGGATGGGGTCAGAAGCTAACAGACACAACCCTGTCAGTACAGGAAGTCAACAAGCATTAAAAAAATAAAAACCTAAAAGGGGGGGGGGGGGGACCGGTGGCTTTCACAGGAAAACGTGAATAAATGAAACCTTGACATCGTGTGGTCTCCTTCAGCTCCTGAGAGCCGAGAGCTGCACGTGTGTTATGGAAACACTTCTGCAGCCGAGCAAAAAAACTAAATCCTGAAACAAAGCAGGCAGTTAGACACAAACAGTGAAAATGTCCTTTCAGCGACCTTTCAGTGAACACGTGACACTGCCCAACCGGATGGCGACTCAGGTTAAGACATCAGAGCAGAAATCTCAAACTAAAGACCTGCTCATTTCCGCCATTTTAGCACTTAAGTACTCTAAGCCACTGGTTAGCTCAAAAGTCCACACACATGGCTACCTAGCCCTATATCAGCTGCTGTTGGAAAATAAACTAAATAAACCTGCAGTCCCTCCAGGACTGACGCTAAACCAACAGACACTGGAGCCCTCCAGGACTGGAGTTAAACATGCAGACACTGCGGCCCTCCAGGACTGGAGTTAAACATGCAGACACTGTGGCCCTCCAGGACTGGAGTTAAACATGCAGACACTGTGGCCCTCCAGGACTGGAGTGAAACCTGCAGACGCTGCAGCCCTCCAGGACTGGAGTTAAACTGCAGACACTGCAGCCCTCTAGGCTGGAGTTAAATCTGCAGTGGAGACTGAATTTTCATTATCTGCTCTAGGCCTTGGTGCAGTGGCAGCACTACTGTGCCCCATGGTTTGGGCCAAACTGCATTTGGACCACTGTGGTCATGATTTAAAAGTTAAAAATTAAATTAACCATGTGACACAGACCTCAGGGATCTGTTTTTGTCAACCACAAAAAAATTAATGAAATCGTCTTTTCATTTCTTCCCCCATCCATAAAAACAGAATCACACTGGCCTGTCCCACACTAAGCTCAGAGACTCGCCACCATTTCAAAAATCACAGGGCCGCAATCACCCACACAGGGAAAGAAGCTCATGACCTTTGACCTACTCCCTGATACACACACATACACTTGCAAGACTCATTCAGTATTCCCCTTCCTGTGCGTTTGTAGGTTTTGCTTGTTGGGGTTTTCTGAATTTTAGGGGCAGAGTGACTGCACCCCCTGCTCCAATCCCCTCACACTGCAATGGCTGAATCACACCCCTCCCCCAGATAAAAACAAAAAAACAGGTGCAAACACACACACACACACACACACACACACACACGCAGTACAGCCCTCTAACTGTACCTTGCAGAGCTATCCCATAATCCCTCTTTCACAGTTACTAGCCTGTGGACACCACCCCTCAAAAAAAACAAAAAAATTAAATAATAAAAAAATAATTAAAAACCCCACACACATTCACCTCTCAGACATGGACATCAACACCATTGGACAGCTATACTGTATCAAATACCAGTTCCCCTACCCCCCACGCCCCCCATCCTGTTCACTCCTGAAACACTGCCTGGGGTTATGGGAGCCCACCCCAGAGGCCCCCCCCCCCACACACACACATACACACACACAGAATGGGGCCCCTTTACATAAGTCATGGCATCTTATAATTAGCAGTGATTACGGGAGCAGGTCAGGCCACCCTGACCAGAGGGTGCCGATCTCTCACAACTGCATGTGACCACCAGGGCGGCGCCACACACCAAACGCACACCGCCGTCCACCTTTCCATCCAGACTGGGCGTAAATGACAGCTGCCCTACGGGGCGGGGGGGGTGAGCTGCAGGGGGCTGGGCGGGGTCTCGACAGCAGAAAGAAACGGTTTCCGTAAGAGTGGAGTACAGGCGGAAGACAGTAGGCCACGCCCCCCCAGGGAGGCCACGCCCCCCAGGGAGACTCAGTCTGTGTACTCTGCTACTATCGACAACAGGACGGTGATGTCATCAGGCTTCCCCCCTGTGAAACACAGACACACACAGACACGATTAGAAAGCACCACGTCAGCTTGGTAAAGACCCAACCCAAATAGTCACTGGCATTCCGATGGACCTCTCCATGTTGCTCCCAACAGAAACAAAAAACTAACTCGCAAACCACCCTCCCAAACACAGGTACCATGCTCAGACTTGCATGCCAAATTTAACACTTAGTAACAACAGCAGGGTAGAGAGAACTCCAAAGTCTGCCAATTTGTTTTGACCTTAAAATGCACAATCAGTTCAGTCCCAAACAGGGTGAGATGAGATAACAGAGTAATTAACTGGTCTAACTGATCAATTAAGCACTGAGTGACAACAAACACCAGCAAACTTTACAGCTGTCCAGGACCATTGAGACCCCACAGCTATACTGATATACATGCATGTTTCTGGATGAGCTGTCCCTTTAAGGGTTTTACGATCAGATCAACCCCAAACTCACCGCGTACGTTGAGGCCGTTGTCACAGGCGAACTGGGCGAAAGGCGACATGTAGTTTGGGTCATAGGCCAGCTCGTGGGCCTGCTCCGCGATGCTGCGGGCCGTCTGCTGGATGCTCTCATAGTTGGAATTCTGGGAAAAAATGTGATGTGAGGTGAGGTGATGTGAGTTCACAGCTGCAGCTTGTGCAGCATGCCTGAATTGGCCCTGGACTACAACTCCCTTCAGCATCAGACCTGCAAAAACATGATTGTTGACGGAGGTTTGCAGTTTTGATCAAGAAGCAAGTTTAAGTGGATCTGGGCTTCTTTCCCCCCCCCTCGTCAGTGACTCTGCCAAATTATTCTGTCCAAAGACCAGTGTATCACACAGTGCATTGGGATGAGATGAGGAACTCTGTGGTACCTCGTGTACTGTACACATATCACACAGTGTATCTTGGGGATGATGAACTTTATGGTACCTTGAGCTTTTTAAGTTCCTGCAGGATCATGTAATCGGGCATGTTGTCGAACAGCCCGTCTGTGGCGGTTAAGATGATGTCACCCAGCTCGACATCGAAGGAGGAGCGGTCGGCGGCTTCAGGACTTGGGGGCGGGCAGAAAGAACATTGCGCAGTCAGCACTGGGCTTGCAAGAGTTTTCGGTTATTCAAATGAAGCGCAGAGAACTAGAATGACAAGTGACTCGATGCATACTGGTGGCTCATGTAGGCGCGGTCAGGTGTCAAACACAAATCAACCGCAGCGCACAGTTTAAAACAGACACACGCATTCCGACCCCGTTACAGAGCTGTAAATGACCCTGAGAGGGCCAATGGGTTTATTACAGAAGGAAGGGAAGTGGTGAGGGTCGAAGGTCACAGGACTGGAGCTTAGGGGGGGGGACGTTTGCGGATGTAGGGTGGTTGGGTTTCGTTTCTGAAGTGCTGCTGCCAACCTTTACCCTAAATTCCTCCCAGGAGGGCACTCTTTTAACCTGCCCCCTCCGTGTGCTCAGTGTATGTACATACACTGTGTATACATGTACACGCATACACACATGCAAACAGACACATGGACAGTAATGACACAAATTATTTAAAGCTGCATATTTAAAGTAATTTTGCAACAGTCTCTCTTTTTATGTAATATCAACATAAAACAAAAATGAAGAAATCACTAGAATTCCTGTTAAACAAGTAATAATAATTACACTTTCGTATATGTATTAGTTCATACCTACATTATTGAGCAGCCTAATGTACTACTGCTGGGAATTTTATAATTAGCTTGAAAATGTATTTATTTTCTACATAAAAGGACAACACTCATGCAAAGAAAACAGTGCAGTTATGAGGGAGGGGGACTGAGCAGTTTTGAGGGGGGGCTGGAAACTGAATGGTTGTGAGAGGAGACCAGAGGGTGTAAGGTAGTTGGGGGGCGGGGCCAGAGGCTGAGCATGTATGAGTAGGTGGGGCTTACCTGTCCCTAAGCACCGCCCCCTCTGCCTCAGGGGGCGGGATTGAGAGCTGGAAGGGCGTGTTGAAGTAGTGCTGCTGCTCATCTGACCGGTGCACCACCTCCCCTCCCCGAACCACCAGGAACCCGGAGTCCCCCAGGTTAGCCGTGTGCAGCCGGTGGCTGCGCCTGTCCAGCACCACGATACAGGCGGTGCTGCTACCTGAGAGGGAGGGAGGGAGAGAGAGAGAGAGAGAGGTAGTGAGAGAGGGAGTGAGAAGAGGAGAGAGAGAGAGAGAGAGAGAGAGAGGGAGGGAGGGAGGGAGGGAGGGAGGGAGGGGGAGGGGGAGGGGGAGGGGGAGGGGGAGGGAGCATTGTTCAGTACCTGGGTGACACCACCAAGCTCTCATGAATTTTTAAAAATATAAAAAACATAAGGCACTCAGCTCTGACTAGGGGGGGGGGGAAACTAAACAAAAACACACAACCCACACCGCCCTAGAAACTGCCCCCTGCTCTTCCTCACTATTCTGCTTTGTTTGGGAGACACAGTTCTCAAGCACTGAAAGCACTTACCCAGACTTCACACCCCCCTCTGCCCACCAGCGCGCACACGCACACACACACGCACACACACACACACACAGCACCGCTGAAAGCATGGAGGAATGGGAGGGCGGGGGGTGTGACGTGGGCGGGGCTGTGCCCTTACAAACCTGCCATCCCGATTGGTCAAGAGATTGGTGTTGTTTACCACTGTACTGCGTGCATGTGTGTGTGTGCATGTGTGAGTTAAATAAGTGCGTTCTATACTGTTCACCCTGACTCAAAAACAAACCATTCACCACCCCCCCCCCTCCCCTTTAAATGCCAGCTATGCCAACCCCCTCCCAACAGGGTGGGAGGGGAATGCAGACAGATGCCCTGACCGCTATTTTCCAAACAGTCATTTTTACCATTCTATAATTATAAATGACTGTTATTATATGTTATTGCTAGTATTATTCATCTTGTTTCCTGCATCCAGGCCACTCCTATACATTTGTTATTCATTGTTTTGTTTGTGGTTGTTTTTCAGCAGCATGCTGTAATTTCCCCTTGGAGAGTCATAGAGTATCTGCCCATCTCCATCCATTAATTCCCCCAAAATGGAGACTCGGTGTTTACTGAAGGGGCAGGGCTAGAGTGGATCCTCGTGTGAGAAATCCAAAAGAACACCACTCCAGGCAATGTGTGACATCCAGCTGGAATCTATACCCCAGAGGTCAAATTTAGAAGCTGGACACCCCTGTGTGTCCATATCACGCCAGTCCAAAATAGCCCCCCCTCCCCCCTCCCCCCAGCCCCTCCCCCAATCATATTCTCAGCTGTCGTTGGGTTGCCAGATTTCACACACAATGTTTGGGGCTTACAGGAGAGGCATGGGGGAATTTGGGGAGGGGAAGATGAAGAGCGGGTTCTTCCACCTCGGGCACCTGAAGAGGCGACGGGGGTTCTTTTCTCCGACAGAAAGCGCTCGTTTGCGACCGCTGCCGAGCACGAGAGCTGTCGCCCGGACGGCTGAACCGCGAGGCGCTCCTGACTCATGAGCTGTACGGTACACTGCAATAGCAGTCCTACAGCCTCCCTGGATTACATCATCTTCCCCTGCATCTTAATGACTGATGGTCTCTGTGGGCCAGTCTCGTTCAAATTGATGTGGCCAGTGATGAAGTGGCCAGTGATGAAATCCCCAGTGTGCTCCCAGCCGTATTGACAGGGAAAGGAGGAGAGAGAGAAGAGGGGGAGAAGAGAGGACAGGAAAGAGGAGAGAAAACACCAGCTCATTGGCCGCAAAATGAAAACCTCCTAAATTTCCAGACACTTCGATCAATGGTGTGCACTGCACCCCCCCCCCCCCAAATTCAACGAGAGTCTGTAGGCGGCACTGTCTCCCACTGACCTTCTGTGATGGAGGGAGGAGCTGCAGCCTATGACTCATACTGCAGATGCCAGACTTATCCTCTTTCTTCCCCTCTCGCTCCTTCTCTCCCTCTCTCCTCCTCTCGCTCTCCTTTGAGAGTAGCCCATGTGACTGGAGTGAACCCAAACTGCGTAGTGTATGACAGCCTGTGCAGTGCTATGTAGCATAGCCTGTATAGTGCGATGTAATGTAGCATAACCTGTGCAGTGCTGCGTAGTGTAGCATAGTTTGCATAGTGCTATGTAGTGTAGCATAGCCTATATAGTGCTGTGTAGTGTAGCACAGCCAGTGTAGTGCTATGTAGTGTAGCATAGCCTATATAGTGCTGTGTAGTGTAGCACAGCCAGTGCAGTGCTATGTAGTATAGCATAGCCAGTGCAGTGCTATGTAGCGTAGCATAGCCAGTGCAGTGCTATGTAGTATAGCATAGCCAGTGCAGTGCTATGTAGTACAGCATAGCCAGTGCAGTGCTATGTAGCGTAGCCCGTGTAGCTGTGCGCACTCACCCAGCAGGGGCGCCTTGTTCTGCAGCAGCTCGTAGTAGCTGGTGGTGAGGATGCCCACAGGGTTGCAGGGCGTGAAGCGGCCCTCCCTCACCAGCCGCTCGCACGTCCTCATCAGCGTTAGCGAGAACTGGGAGGGGTCAACCCCGTAGTCCCGCCACCCGCCCACGCCGTCCGCCACACCTGCAGGGAGGGAGGGAGGGAGGGAGAGAGAGAGAGAGCACAGGGTCAGAGTCAATTAACACTAACACACACACACACACGTCATCACCAGGGTAATAATCCACTGTTCTCTCTGGACCTGTGCCAGTGGGCACCAAGTTTGCTCACTGACAGGGATCAGTTACATCAGACAGACCCATAAACTCACAGTGCAACATGAGCCAGTGCAACAGGACACTTCCCATTAACCAGCACTTCCACGTATTTATGGACAATTACGTGAAATTACTTGCCTAAATCTGGTTATTATACGATTGTGTAAAAAGTTCTGGCATCAGACAATAAGCATAGCAGAGCAGGGCAGGTTTGGAGGGGGGGGGGGGGCTGTCTGCCAGCTGAGATACTTTTAACCCCCCAGCAGTCTCACCTAAACAGCCGAAAGGCGATGCTAATCTGTCCTACGCTATGGTGAGCGACACTATACCGAATCACGCTAGCCTACGGTGCGCAACGCAAAGCGCAGCTACAATGCTACGCCGTGCTGCGCTACACCGAACCACATTTCACCATGCCAGGCCAGGCTAGGCCAGGCTAGGCTACAGTGCTCTACGCCAGCGCCAAATCCTGCAGTGTTGTACCCCATGAGACCTCCAACTTGTCAACAAGTATCCCTCCAACCTGAAAAGTACAGAACTATATATTATATATATATATTTTTTTAAACCCTTCACATGTTCATATCGAAAGAAAGTTGGGCATCACAACGGTCAGATCCTCGTGTGAATTAAAGGCTACAGCGCAGCCTCGGCTAACACATTCTGAGATAGGGGGGCGCCTGGAATGAGGCACATAAAAAATTAAGACCCGGTTTAATGGGTGAGAGCTCCGGTCTTGTATCGTCTTCCACAGGCTCTCCGCGCCTGTATTTCGAGTCCATGTTTCACGTTTCAGGTTTCATGATTACGACCGAATGCAGAGAAGCCACAGGCATGCGGTCGCGAAGGGCATGAGCTTTCACAGCACGTGCGGACAGAGCCGGGCGCTCCAAGTGCATTGGCGTTTAGAAATCTGCCAGTGGTTCCTGATTCAACCCAGCATTTCCATTGCTGATGCTAGCATCTTCGTCAGCAATAGCCATGTTAGCACGTGGCTTTGGCGATGAAGTTGTGGTTGCAAGAAGATGGACAATGTAGCTCGGTTTAAATTTCCAGAGTCAATAACAACTATTTCTTTTGAGTGGACCTGTAGGCAACTGACATTTCTTTTGTGGACCCACCTTTTTTTTAAAAACAACGTGCCCACTTTCAACAAAATTATAGCTTTGCTGCTTGTAAGCAAGCTTAGCAGCATGTAGGCATGGGTTACACAATGCTTGAGAATTTTCACGCAGTGTCATGACAGCTGTCAGTCAGCTTGCATAGACATAGTCTCCCCCCCCCCCCCGATTGTCACCTAGTAGAGGGTGCATTATATTCTTATATTCATTTTTTGCAATGCTTCTCTGTAGACAAACAATAATGCACAAAATAAGACTGTTCTGAGTACGGACACCCCTCCGTGTACCCCTAGGGGTCAGCATACCCCACTTAGAGAAACGTGCCTCCGTGCTATGCCAAGCTATGTCAACTGGCACCACTCTATGATACGCAACACCTCACTCTATAAGGAGCCCAGGCCCTCAGCCTGCCGCGGACAGAGGGGAAAGAGCAGTAGCTAGAGGCCAACCAATCAGGGTCAAACAAACCAGAGCCCAGCCAATCACAACCGAGCTAACCAGGGGGTGTAAAGACAGTGGGTGTTTGAGAGAAGCTTTGGCCAGACGTGATCTGACACACCGGCATCGTGTGATCTCCGCTATTCCATACTTCACACAAAGCATCAGCGCCATGGTGATACTGGACAGCAAGGTGCTGTGATTACATAACCTTTGTTTTTTTTAATTATATAAATCTACGTGAAATATGACCAGACGCTCAGCATGCCACATGTGGGAGGAGCTACACTGACCCATCTCCTCATTGGAGGAGGCTAAAAAAGGTGGATGGAATTTTGTCTTCTAGGAACAGTTTTCCTGGAAAAGCAATTCATCTTGGCACACAACAGTGAAGTTCCACAGGCCGGACATAAAAGAGACACACTGTCTGTCACGTATGTACACGCAGATGCATACGCACACATTAAACTCGCACTGAGGGAGAGTCAACGCACATGTAACTTCTGGATATTTTCAGGAAGCCAGGGTAACAGCATAACACCCTTTCACACAGCCCATGTTTCCTGTGTGTGCGTGTTTGGTTCATGTGTGCTGGCACACGTGCCCCTGCCGTTATCACCCAGAAGCAATATGAATACAAAGAGCCAGAAGCTGTAGGTTACATAACTCCCATACTCTACTAAACATGCGCCACACGCACCCCTACCCAGCTGGCCTTTATACAGCGGGTACTCGCAGGGGGGGCCAGGGGGGAGGATAGAAATTCCCCACGGTGCACAGGGATAGAGTGGGGGCAGGGGGGTGCAGGTGCGGGTCCCCCACCTGCTGTGAGCCTGGATGGGCTGAAGGGACTCCACCGGTGCTGCTTCCCCTCCTGCCAGGGCAACACAGGGGTATGACACATGACCCTGTGGGACTGAAGGGGGAGGCGGGGCGCTTTGGGTATGGGACAGAACCGGGTGGGTCCAGAGGAGCCAGCTTTGATCCCCCACAGTGGCCAGGTCACAGTGAGACAGAGTGGGCGGGTTCTGTAGACTGAGCGCGTTGTGTTAAACACCACAGGATTTTGCCCCAAGGGCTGGATGAGAAACAGGGTGATGACCTACTCCCTTAAAGCTGCAGTAGGAAACTTTTTGTTTTTTTTTTGTTTTTTTTAAAGATATTGGGGAACGATCTTGCTCAATTGGTAGCAATCATAGAAAGGTGCTGTGAGAGAAATCCACCACCGTGCGCTGTTTATACCCTCACAATTCTGTGCCGAGAGATTCCTTCCTGTTTCCAAAACAAAACGGTTTACAACATGAACCAATCAGAGACAGGCCAGATCAGGTCTGACCTTGACCAAGACTGTCCTCATGCACCCACATAACAGCACATATAGCTCCATGCGTTGAGAAAGAACAAAAGAGCTTCACCGATAGATCCAGTCCATTACAACCCGCTCCCGCATCACCAGGGCCATTTAATGCCAAAAAGAAGAAAAACTTGGATGGAGCTCTCTCCAAAACTAAAATAAACACTGCAGTATTGGCTACCCCAATAAATGCTCTGTCACACAACTGTTGGACTTAGCAGCCTATTATGCAGTTAGAACGATGTGATATCAATACAGTAAGTAGTCATGGTAGCTAGTAATCTACAACAAAAAAAAACAGTCTGTGCAGTGTCAGAAAGGCTTTGGTGTATCGCCAGATTCAGTACTCTGTGGGACGTTTTACAATAGGACCATTCCAATAGGACCTTCTGACAGCACTAAGATATCCAGCAGAGTACCGATCTGGGGGCAGGTATATTGGGTAACTGTTACTCTGGGATAGAGGGCAGCCTCATTCAACAATTTACATGAATAAAAACATATATATATTTCGCTAACGTAAGCTATTGCGAAACGTCAGGTGGACGGCTAACTTTAGTCTAGCTGGTGAACTTAGCAAAACCATTTCTTCATTAGCTAGCTACCAAATTCGGTGTCTAGCCTATATGGAAAATATTTTAGTACATTATCGGTAAGCTCTGCAACATCGAAAAAGGTTCTGTAGTTCCAGTTGGACTCCTGCCGCTGACATTTTCATTGTAGCTACGCCAGTCTGTAATCCTGCTTGCTAAGGAGTCATAGATAGAAATGCTGATGCACATTCACAACAAGGTGTGTGGACAAGCAGGTGGTGGGTGGGTGTGTCTCTTTCTCTATGGGCAGGGCCAACGGTTGTTATGATTTTCAAAATGTTTTCACAACATTGCGACCGTTGAGAAAGTTGCCTACTGCTTTAACTAGTGCTCAACTGGACAGAGGAACAGCCAACCATAATACCCATCCCCACCTGCGCTCTGAACTGCCTATAAGAGAGAGAGAGACTGAGGGCAAGCCTGAACAGAGAGAGAGAGAGCCTTTCAGCTCCAGGCAGCCATTTCACTCTGCAGCTTTCAGTGTTGGGTCAGAGATCAAATAAGCTAAAAGAACATCAATGACAGCAGCTCACAGAAACACACTCGCACGCACGCATGCACAGCACACGCACACGCACACGGGTACACGCAAACCCCGCAGTCATTCCTGGACGCACACACAGCCCGGCCATCCACTCTAGCTCCGCCTCCGTTAACTGAATGAGCCAGTGTCCCAGACAAAGGCGCCATTACCGAACATTACCGCAGGCCCAGAGTGCACAGAGGAGACAGTCCGTTATCAGATGCTCAGTCCAGCAGAAGCTCATTAAATTTTTGCATTAAGGGTGATAATTTCATTCATAAACAAAATCACAAAAGACAGTCCCTATGCGTGAAAATTGCTATGCAAATGACCAACAGTAGATGAAGTGACAAATGGGCACTCTTTCCCATTTGTCTTTCCACTGTTTTTTTGGGCCACAGAAATGACCCGTTCAGGAAACTCCCACAGATTCCACATGACAGCCGTGTCTGAGGGTCGAAGACCAAGACACGGAGGCGGGAGAAGTCCCTCCTTAGGGAAGGTGCTGTACAAATCTGGTAGCACAACACCCCACCACCAATCACAACCTGAAAGACAGGTGTGAACCCACTTCACTGGAATAGATTTTATGGTTATTTCAAGTTACTTCCACCTCCAAGTTCTTTAGTATTTTGTGTTGCCCTTTCTTGTCATTACCATTTTCTGCCACTGCCATGACAGTAGTAAGGTTTGGTAATATGCGTTGAAATAGAGATATTCGGAGCTTGCTGTTGTCAGTATTAGTTAGTGTAAAAAAAAAAAAAAAAGAAGACGAGCCAAGTTGGGCAGAATGGGCTATTCTAGTCATAACTTTGTTCTTAATCCTGAGTAGGACCATATTGAGCACTGAGTGAATGAGTGAGGAGGACCTGAGGAGGACCTGCTTCACTGCACAGTATAACCCCATGATAAGGTGTCAAGCAACAAACCCAGCAGGAATTCTCCCTTGGAGACTATAGGAATTGGGTGTGAACAAAAAAGGTTACATCCTGCATTGATTTTCTCTCATCTGCACATGTGGCAATGTTTTGATGTTTAAGGACAAAGTATTCCCTGTGTCGTTTGAGCAATGTTGTCAACATGGCTGCCACCACGGGTGACCACTGTGACCTTTAAACGTTTATACCGCCTCCATCGCATGTCAGTGTCGTTAAAGATCAAGATCACTCAAGGTGAGCAGAACAATTAGGCCCCTGCTAAGAGGGCCGTGTGTTTTCCGGCGGCAATTATATAAGTTAAACGCAAGCTCATATTCAAAATACGAGACTTCCTGTTTTGCTAACAGGTTTAAACCTATTGTAAGGTGACACTAAATACAAGGATATAGCCATAACTTCACCAATAAGCCGATAAATCAACGCCTCGTGGGAGTACATTAAAACGGCGCTTTAAATCCCACACTTGTTTTCCTAAAGAATGTTTACATTTATGCGCGCGCACGCTGTCCCGTGAGGGGGCATTTCCTCGATATAGTGATGCCTATTCTCTTTCTGGGTAAAAGGTCACCACCAACCGCAAGTCAATTACAAGTGACTTCCTCTTGTTTAAACTCAAATTTATTTGATAGTCTCTTTAAAACAGCTAGAGAAGGGAAGTATGCGGTCAGTTCGTTATCTTGCTAGTGTGGTGAAAGCGGGTTATCTGAAAATGAAGGTTGAAGGAGACAGGAGTGGTACTGGTACGAACTGCTGCTAGCTAGTTATCTTGCTAATCCGTGTGTAAATAGCACCACGTGCAGACATAGGTCATTCGTGTCGTAACCACAAAGAGAACTCTTTAAAAATACAGGTGAATATAGGTGTCCGTCTATTAAATATTAAATTGCCTACTTAGGTATATGTAGCTAGCTAGTTAGCATATTAATGTTTGCGTAACACATTAAATAAGATGCTGCGTGCGGCGGTTCTGACATCGCATTATCTAACGTCCGATTGCTCGCAAAATGGACAAATAGCTATGCATCATAATGTGTTTTTAAAAGTTTCGCTCGCCAGCTAGACTTACCCAAAACATCGGCGGTTCTGTGCTTGGCTATAAAGCAGGCGTCATCGCCGTAACACATCCCTTTCTTCAGAATCCCCTTACGAAAGTCTTTGCCGAAACCGCAGCTTGCTGTTACCAGGCTGTAGTCCCGACCATCTGTTTGGGCTAGTCCGCCCAGGACTGCCCTGGCAACGAGTCTGCCATAGGAGAGTACGGAGATCATCCCCCAAAACAGCACCCACTCCTCCTGCGTACTCTCCGCGTCCGCTCTCCACTAACTACGATCTCTCAACCAAACAACATTCGGCTATCCGACAAGACGACGCAAGGCTACAGAACAGTGAAGCACCTAGGCTAGCAAGCAAAATAGCGCCAAGCTTGTGACAGTCTCACAGAGTGGATGCTTCTGTTTTTTCTCTAAATTCCAGGAAGCGTCCAAAGGCAAAGGCTCTTTAGGTTTTAGCCGATTTCTCAGTGGGGGGTCCTCCCGGCTGCTCCATAGCACCAGTCATTTTGCTTCCTCAGTCGAGATTATACCAAACCCCCTCAGCTCAGAGTTCCGGCAGTTACCCAGCGAGATATGAGGTCTTGTGTCTTGTGACTCCAGGCCTGACGTCACGGCAAGCCATTATATACGCAATTAGGGTTTTCCTTAAAAGGCCAGCGAGCGTGAGCGGCAATGGATCAAGGTCATTCTTTCCACTGGTTTACAGAATGCTCTTCAACTCGAATTCCGACTTGGCGTCTCAGCTACACTTTTGATTTTTTCCCCTAGACATATATGATACGCAACATAATAACCGGAGCATCACAAATTGATGTCTAGTTGCCTAATCAAGACGACCATACTGTTGGCGTCAGGGTACGGTTGATCACAGCGATCACGTCTGGACAAGAATGAGGAAAATAATCTAGATCAAATGCTTTCTCTCGTAAATGTTCCATCATTAAATATATATTACTTAGACCTCACAGACGGTAACTTCAAGAAGTGGATTTGGCATGTCTGTAAATTTCTGGATGTAAAAATGTAAACGTCTGATGTATAGTCCCGTGGAATAACTGAATCCGTGCAATTCTTTAAACATTAAAAAGAAATAATGGTTTCTTTAGTGAACTCATGGCGCAATCGTCACTTTCCAACATAGGCCTAACCCTAAAAAGGACCAATCAAAATCACGATTTTCAACAGGACTACACTCACTAATATGGAAGTTAATTAACAACACATACGTAATAACATAGAATGCATTATTGTATGCATATAAATTATTTCCTGCTGCCGGATATTAAGCTTAAAATAACAGCGTGCGGCTTTACACGCCTTTAAACTGAAGTCGTGGTTTATTATATGCGGATGGGGTCACGGCACTGACCCTTGGACACTATTTGAGAACAAAAAGGCACAGGAAAATGAGCCAAGGTTAAACGGTGAATCGAGGAAACGGCGGCCATTGTGGCTCAAACCGCGTAGACAGTCTCGTGTGCACTTGAGTCGAAATGGCGTAAAGGAAGCTTTCGATACTTCCGTAACAAGTATAACGTTGGATTTGTTTTCTCCTTGAGATGCAATTTATGGATACAAAAATGTATCCTATGTTCCAATGTAGACGAAATCCATTAGGGAAATTAGAAAATACGTCGTAATTGATTATTATATTTTTACCCCCATGATTCCGGGCTGAATTCCTGGTTACGGTAGCTAGCTGTGTGTTACTAGGGATGATGGACGTGCTGCTGTGCGTGTGTGTTTTGTGGAGTTTGGGGGGTGCGATTTTAAGCGCTAATGCACAGACCGACTATTTTAACTTAACCACAAGCAACAATGAATCAGCCACTATCATACCTACGCTTTTCGACAGCACAACGCCCAGTGGTACCTCAGGCACTTTGTCTGTCTCACCTGGAACTTCGTTCACCGCGTCAACCACAGACAACCCGCGAAGAACTGAACCGACGGAGACAGTCACTGAAATTTTTACGAGCACAGAAGTAAATGTACGACTTGAGACAACCACCACAGCAACGCAGCCCACTCCTACAATTTCGGGGTCACAGCCTTTGCCGGTCTCTGGTTCCCTTCCTCCTCCTGTTACGGACGGTAAGATATTATCATACCACGGAAATTTAGCTAGCTGTTCTAGCACAGTGTTTCTCAGTCTCGGTCCTGAGGATGCATTTGTATCCTGATTTTTGCTACAGCCTCTTGCTTGTTTATGGTCGTTGAACTCGTGTTTATTTCACAATTTTCCCCTTAAACTTATTAACACACAGAGTTCAATTGTCTTTGAACTCTGCTGTCTGCATTTTCACAAATTCATCATTTGCAATGCACAAGAAGCAAATGTGAATATGGCACTTCTTCATGACATCATGCGCGCATAGCTATTTCTGATATAATCTGTCTTAAAAGGATAAATAATCCAATCTAATTAAGAAGAATGAACAGTTTTTAAAATGCAGTCGTGGTTAGAACGTAAACCAGCAGGGGTCCCCAGGACTGAGCGAATGCCAGTCCCAATGTCATTCCACCTATCTAACTAGGACGTACTTGCACGTACTTACAGTTGCATTTATTCTTTATTTAATGTGCGTGTTCTTGTTTGAATTATATTTTTAAATTTGTATTGGAGAGGATCTCGATGTACGTTTGGATCTAAGGCAGGGGTCTGCAACCCTGGTCCTGGAGAGCCACAGGCGCTGCTGGTTTCCCTTGTTACTGTGCACTTATTTAATCAACTAGAGCGGTCGATCACACAGCTAACTCACTTTACCTGGTTACTTGGGACCGAATTGTGTGCTGATTTTATGGTGAAAACAAAAACCAACAGAACTTTGGCTGTCCAGGACCAGGATTGCAGACGCCCGGTCTAAGGTTGCTGACACGCTATTTTTGTACTTGTTCTCTAGTTTCCAGTCTCTGCCCGTGCAATCTGCACGAGGGTCGGTGTGACGTCAACTGCTGCTGTGACCAGGACTGCGTCGGGGACTTCAAACTCTTCACCGAGTGCTCAGTGGAAAAGCTCGTGAAAGTTTCTCTTACGTCATATTTACATTTGCGCTCTTGCTAGCTATACCACACATAGGCATTTATTATTTAAGTGTCTAGTAACTGATATGGAAAGTTATATAAACCTGGCTTATTATACATATTGCTTTGGCCAATTCGCTAACGGACTGCTGTCACCATCGTGTATATTTTCTGCTTGGTCTTTTGCATTACTTATTTTCCTTCATTGTGGCGCTACATCTATATTTAAACCAAATGGAATTTAATCCCAATCAGTACCAGTACCGGCATCGGGGTGCTGAGACAATTTGCTGTTTTAAAATACAGTTTTTCTCTAAAATGAATTGGCGAGTTTTTTTCGTTGCAGTGCGAATACACAGATGTGCGTCCAGGACACCGCGCGCTATTCGCTCAGCACCGCAGCAGATGGCTCCGCGCGCGTGCAGTCCTCGGTCACACAGGAAGTCAACTCCGATGTCTTCTGCATCCAGACAGCCAACTGTAAGTGCTGGAGCCTTATCATTTACAAAATGTTTGCATGTGTCTTTTCAATACAATTACGCAAGATAACCTATATGCATTACTATATGAGTATTGTAACATAATGGCAATAAGAATCACATAATTTGGAAAGTCATTTGTGAATTCACATTTCTCTTCCCAATTTATTTTCCCCTGAACCAGACGGGGCAGGGCTTTCCTTCGTCCCACCCGAGGTGCCCACAGATGGGAACTTTGATGCCCTCTTCAGGCGCTTTGCAGGTTTCTTCTTTGACTCCATGGGTGCCAGTGATGTAACGAGCAAGCAGGACCTCCAAATTGTGCCTGGGTACAAGGTGAGGCTCCACCCACCAGTGTTCTATCAAACTGACAGCAGAGGTTGCAGTGATGAGCACAAACACAGCTGGCCATTCTAGATAGGAAGAAAATACGGGGGCCGAATTAAAAAAAGAAATTAACTTTTATTTTAAACCCGGCAGTACATTCAGAAAAAGGTCCCTATGGGCAGCCAGGATGACAGTAATGAAGGGAGGCTTCTTTAGCTGAAGGAGGGAGCGTTGTGTAGTTATGTGATGTGTTGTTGCTCCTCTCCTGTCTTGGTTCTGCAGTATGGTGATATCATCCAGACCCAGGAGGATATAGGGGAGAGCGGGTTCCTACGGCTGCCGACTCCCGCTGCCTCCGCCCACTGCATGGATGCGAACCCAGCTGGTATGGAGCGTGCCACATTCAGATCAGCTAAACCGGTTATCTCAAACTCCAGGCCTGGAGGGCCGCAGTGTCTGCAGGTTTAACTCCAGACCTGTAGGGCCACAGTGTCTGCAGGTTTAACTCCAGTCCTGGAGGGCCGCAGTACCTGTAGGTGTCATACCAGTCCTGGAGGGCCGCAGTGTCTGCGGGTTTAACTCCAGTCCTGGAGGGTGGCAGTGTCTGCGGGTTTAACTCCAGTCCTGGAGGGCCACAGTGTCTGCAGGTTTAACTCCAGCCCTGGAGAGCCGCGGTGTCTGCAGATTTAACTCCACTCCAGCAGTTGTGCACTGAAGTTGTGCAAGGCCATGAGTGTGTTTGGGCTTTTTTGTTGTATTGTGTTTTGTGGGTGAAATTGCACTGTGTTCACAGTAAGCGTCAGTAGTTAAGTGTCAGTTGCCCTGTTTCTTTTGTGTTGTCTTTCCCCAGCATTCCTTCAGGACCAAACATCCCAGTGTGTGCGGTCCTTCCGCTTGGAGCAGGACTGTGAAACGCTGCCATCCTTGAACCTGCAGACTTACACCAGTTTCCGCATCCTGTCTGTAAGTTCGGCCCACTCCTTACTCACCTCAGGGACTCCGCCGCTTTCTCTGCCTCACCATGACCATGTCCGAATCAGTGCATTTGCCTACTATTGAGTATACAACTTGTATACTCAATAGCAGACAAGTGTGCTGATTCAGACACAGCCCACGACTTGTTCAGTTTCTGAACTCACCATGACCCCGCCTCTTTTCCATGTCACTGTGACCCCACCCCTTTCTCTGCCTCACCATGACTCCACCCCTTTCTTGCCACTCCATGACTCCACCTGTTTGTTCCAGAAAGCCGTGAGAAATGGATCCTGGGTTTAGATTCAGGTTACATTATTTATACACTCTTATGAACCATAAGGTTTTTACACACCGGTAATTATGCACCTGGGTGTCTACTAAAGCTCAAGGTCATTGTGTGAGGTGTCACCTGTGGTTTGTCTCAGTAACTGTATAGTTGTTAGCCATAACCACCCCACACCACATTGCCAACCCCAGTTACCTGAAGCCTTAAAAACAGGAAGGAGCAGGGAAGGCTGATTTTGAATGGTGATACTGTATTGTTGCTAGTGCAAGTTTTAGGCCCATATGTGTCTCTGTTCATCTCTTCTACTATTACACTCCTTCCTTCGCACAACAATCACAGCCTTTTGTGATGCCGCTGTAACACCAGACACTGTCTTTTGTGACTTAATTGTCACACTGCCTTTTGGGACATAACTATTACACCACAGGGTCCAGTGATGTGACTGTAACACCACAGACACGGGTCTTTGTGACATCACTATAGTTTTTATGGAATTGTGTCTAAACTTGTTTTTTTTCTTTTAGGCAAAAACAGGGAACATAACTGTAAGTCACCAACTCATGTCCTTATATTCTTCAGTGTTTTTTGTGTGTAATCACTGCAGTGGATTACAGTTAAGGGAAAAGTCTGCTTGATGTGTACTACGTGCTGTGGGTCTCAAAAGAGTCTTTTCAGCTTGTGGGGACCTCTTTATTTCGGAGCAAATGGCCATGATTAAGGGTTGAGAAAGTTGTGTGAAACACTGTGTGGGCAATTCATTCCACTTTCTCTTCTGTTGTCCTTAAGACAACAGTGGAGTTAAACCTTTTTGAAAGACAGTAGACCTGCTGGAAAATGTCAGAAACAGGCAAGCTAAACATGTTTGTGAATAATTAGATTTTGTTAAAGAAGCTTTTGCTGTCTTCACACTGTCACCTGAGGAGAGGGAGGTCTTCCTGACGAACCCCCCTCTCGGTTGGTCTCCTCCAGCGGGTGGGCGTGGACCTGACCTCCGTGGCGCTGCAGTCGCTGGACGGGACGCGTGTGCTCGCGGACCCTGCCGACGGCTTGTATTTTGGGCCGGCACTGCTGGGGGCCGGGGAAGGACCGGTGTGTAACAATGTGGTGCTCCAGGTGAGATGGGGTGGGGGGGGGGGTCCGAATCAAATGGGCTTACTTGCAGGGCCCAAGATAGAAGTTTAGTAATTCATTAGTAAAGGAAGTTTCATTTTGGAATTAATTTGATGCTTTAACTCTTTACATGCCGGTAACGTTTGAAAATGGTATTGCGTGTCACGTGAGAATTTTCAGCGGAACATGTTATTTACCAAAAAGTGTTATTTACCGTACGAAAGAGTTTTATTCTGCTTATTAGTGAAAACGGATGTTTAAGACCTTCGATAATCTGCAGGATTTTAGCTGGTGTCTGAAGGATTAAGGTATTGTAAGTAATCACCGGACCCAGGTGTGAGTTGTGCTGACAGGTCAGTGCGGAGAGCAGGTGCAGTCTAATTACAGGAGTCAGCTGACCCCTGTGCTGAATGAGCGCTCTTCCTGGTCCCTGCAGGTGAGTTACCGTGTGACCTATGGCGGGGCGGGGGAGATCGTGGGCGCGGCCGCCTCTGTGGTGCTGGGGGCCGTGGACCAGAGCACGCTCCCAATACTTCAGGAGTTCACTGTCACCTTTGTGCAGGTACAGCCCAGCAGCCTGACAGCCCCATATGTACCTGTAAAACCCCTGTCCGTGCTACATGAGTAGCACTTTCAAAGGGCTTTTGTATGTCCAGTACTTATTTTGAGATGCAGCTGTCATATTCATGGGGAAATCACCCATTTAATTATTCATTTAATTTTGCAGGACACAGAGACCAGAGAACTCCCGTCCAGTGGAAACCCAGGCTATGTGGTTGGGCTCCCTCTGCTGGCTGGAACAAGAACAGCAGAATATCCTTTAAGCTTAGGAAGTGGTTCTGAACATGACCTCATCCCTAGCTGCAGGATCTGAATCATTTACTAGGACCATAAATAAGGTGGAAATTAATTCATGATTGACCTAAGCTACCTGGGCTAGATTGCTTCCAGTGCTAGCCGCTCAATACCAAAGCGTTGTGCACAAACCAGCCATTCTACACCGGAGCCTTCACTCACAGACCGGCCACTGTACATCAGATACATCACACAGTGGCTTAAGGATTTTGGGAGTGGCAGGTTTGTCCGTGAGCACACTGATGTAGAGCAGCTGGTTCGTGTTTGAGGTCTCTGATGTAGAGCAGCTGGTTCGTGTTTGAGGTCTCTGATGTAGAGCAGCTGGTTCGTGTTTGAGGTCTCTGGTCTAGAGCAGTCAGTTTGTAGAGTTGTGGTTTTTGTCCCTAACGGTTCCCTGCACGGGCGTGGTTCAGAGCGCAGACAGGAACGGGGGCCTCACCCTCTTGCGGAGCCCCAGGGCAGAGCAGGACTGCCTGGGGACCACAGGGCTGCGCGCCCCTGTCCGTTTTGGGGTCAACGCAGCATCTGGATGCACCCTGAGGTGAGACATCAGTGATCCTGACTCTGACACTTTAACACCTGAGCTCTTACCTTTTAGCACTGACGACAACCTCTGAAACAACTTACCAATTTGAAGAGTACGTTTTTTGGAATGTTTTAAAAGAATTCTAAGTCAGTGTTCTAGAACCTCGATGCTTTCATTTACCAGTAGTGATTGTTACATCGGTATTAGAATGTTTAATTAAGAACATTCTAATCTCACATTTGCGATCTTATACCTTAAAGGGTTAACAGTATATTTTAACAGATGCTTTAGCCCTTTAATATTCACGCTGACACTTTAAGTCTGATACTGTGATACTGAAACTTTCACTCTCATGCTAGCAGTCAGACCGATAGCCTGTTCCCATGGGTGACACCATGGCCAAAGCTATCCCAGAGTTCCCTTTAACCTAACCCCCCTCCCCATTTCACACTTCATGTTTCTCTCTCTCTCTCTCTCTCTCTCTCTCTCTTTCTTCCTTCCTTCCTTCCTTCCTTCCTCCCCCCCCTCCCCCGCAGATTACCGGAGGCTGCTAACTGCTCGCTGGTGTCTGAGCTGATCTTTGGGGTGCTCAGGGGACCAGACTTCCCAAAGTTTGTGGCCTCTTTTGGGAACTCTCCTCCTAACGTGGTCTTGGACTGGGTGCCCATAAAGAACCGAACCGCGTCCGCCACATCGGTGAGCCTGCCCTGCTTCCTCCTCGGTGTTAAGTGAAGCCGTAAAAAATTTCTGTTGCTGATCCAGCAAAAATATGTTTGGAAGCACAGCCATATTTAATGAAATGTGTCACATGTAATGTTAAAGTGTATTAACATAAGTACAGTGTATTCACAAGACATGAGCCTGTATTCTGAGTATAAAGACATGTTTTGGCTTGGTGGAGCTGATCTCCTGCTTATCCGCACTACAGAAGTCCAGCCTCAAAGATACCGAACAGAAATTGATTGTTATAAAGGAGAAGCTAAGTTGCATGAGAGAAAAATCTTCCAACATGTTTGAAGTCATTTTTATCCCTAATTTTAAAAATTGAAATATACTGATAACAATGGAAAACACATGTAGAAACGAATGCCTTTGCAGCGATTTAGATTTGTCAATTTTGAGTAAGTGTACATGTGTATGAAATATAGAAAAGTGATACTAGTAATCTGTTCCATTGAATGTGAATGTGTACTCATGTGCCTCATTGTCCAGTTGCTGGATCGGGGCTGATGTGAGTAGCCTGTCACTTGTACGGGTCTGATTTCATTGGCCAGTTACTGGTATGAGTCTGAATTGATTGGCCAGTTACCGGTTTTGCAGGATGCCGTGAGCTGCAGTATTCCTCTGTCTCTGGACCTGGAGGTGAAATGGACTAAATATGGATCCCTGGTGAACCCCCAGGCACAGATAGTGAGCGTGACGGAGGTGATCCAAACCAACACCAGCAGCCTGGTAATGCACCACTTCACTCTACAGCACAGAGTATCAGTTCTGTGTATTTAAACCTTTGAAGTATAAGATCACAAATGTGTGATTAGAATGTTCTTAACTGAACATTCTAATGCTGATGTAACAATCACTAGGCCCTGAAAGAGTTCTAGAACAATAAACTCTGAAAAAAATTCCAAAAACCCAAAAGAGAACTGTGGATTCTACATGGGGATGAAAAGTATCAACATGTACCCATGCTCCCAGTATAATTCATAATCCTTGGCTTTGCAGCTCTGAAATGTGCTGTTTTAAAGTTTAAATTGAACCCTAGTGAAAGTGTTTTCACAAACACAAACCACCAACACTATGTGTCTGGTACAAGGTGTAACATTTTCCTTTGGTACTGATCCAGAGTCAGTTTAACTTGTTTGGCACTAAGTGGCTGCAGTTGGATTGCAGTTGGGTTGGCTGAACCCAGATCACCTCTTGGGGCATGACTACCCACGAGCTCCCCCTTAATAATGTCGTAACTATTTACCTATGAACCCTCTGTGAACATCCATCCGAAAGCAAGAGGTGGACACTTCTGGGGTCAGAAAGTAAAAGCCCTGCTGTGCAGTTCTACCAGCCATGAACTCAGCCAGCTGATTTCACTAATTAGCTCTACCTCCTGGCTGAAGAATTGTGTTAATTAGTAAATAAAATTGACTGGAACAAAATACTGGGGAGGACTTTTACTTTCCAAATCTGGATTTTCCATCTCTGACCAAAAACAGCATGTGGCTGATGCTGTAACTTCTTACCCCCCCCCCCCCCCCATGTGTGTGCAGTCCTCCCTCTTAGGTGGCAGCGACTTGCTGCTCATCTCCACCTCCATCACCTTCATCGACGTGTCAGCTGCCGCACAGCCAGGCTACAGAGCCCCGCCCACCATCGACGCCAAGCTGCCGTACGACTTCTTCTTCCCCTTCGTCTAAGGCTGGGGGGGGGGGTGCGGGAGGAAGCGGGGGAGGGGGGCAGCCCTGTGGACTTGCTCACATTGTTAGCAGGGAAGGGGGATTGAGAAGAGACAGCTGCCCTGATTTTAACCAACGAGGACGCTTTCTCTTTCCAGCACAGCAGAAAACTCTAACTGGGGTGGCTCCCCCCTCTTTGGTGGTTGGTGAAGCCTGACTTTCAACCTCCACTTAGGTGAAGGGGTCACCTGCCAGTCATGCCCTTCCAGGCCTAGTCATACTTTTCAGTCGAGTTTGGACTTTGTCATGTGCACTACTTCCTCAGGTTCTCTTTTTATGCAAAGTCATATCAACTTTTTACTTTCAGCTGTTAATTTATTCACAGTTCAATGTGTGTGTTTGTGTGTGTGTGCGTGTGCGCGTATGGTGTATAGCAAATTATTTTGGTAAAGATAGTTTTGATACCACTTTAATAAAAGTTTTAGTTTTATAAATTATCCCAGAACACATTTTAGTTTTTTTTTTTTTTTTTTTTATAGAAAAGCTTGCACAACAGGGGCTTTTGGGTGGCTCATCCTGTTAAGGCAGTGTTGCAGTGGATGGACCGCAAGGTTTGGTAATGAGTCAGAGCTCGGCCAGTGCTGCCTGGGACCAGCAGTCCCGCAAGGTGAAACAAAGTTGTCTGTAGTGTCGCCCAGAAAGGGGAGGATTCAGATCCACTTTGACACAATCCTTTACCTTGCTTCCCTCGAATGAGCTGTCGTGCGATTAAATTTGCAACATGCAAAAAGTGAACTTAACAGGTGCTCTCAAGGGAGCGTAGATGAGGAACAAACCAAATCGGAACTGAACAACCATGTCCTCTCTTCTTCATCTGGTGGAGCATTGCATTGTGGGATTCCCTTCCCTTCATTTTACGCTCTTTGGTGGGAGGGAGAAAAAAATGGAACGAAGGAATGTGATTTCTCCCTCTACCTTTCATAAATTGGAAACGAATGCCACTTGGTGTGAACGATGCTTTCATCCGGCATTTTAGAGATTCCCCCCTTGGAGCAAGAGCAGGGAACGTCTGGAAGAAAGCACAAACCTCGGATCTGAACGCACACCAGGACAGGGTGACCATACCTCGCTGCTCGCCAGTGACCCCTCTGGCCAATCGGGCACCTGCAGTCTGCCTGTACAAGCTGCACACGAGGAGCCCTCCTCTGACTCATGTATGTGTGAGCTTAACTGCTGCAATGCAGTGTGCAAACCAGCAGCAGCCTGACTCTGTGTGTTTTAGAGCAGTGGTTTTCAACCCTGGTCCTGGGGGCACACTGTGTATGCTGGTTTTCATTCCAACCACAATTGCAATCTCAGAATTTTAACAAGCTGTTAATTTTTCTTAATTAGGTGTTTTTCATGTTAAAAGGAATTATTTACTGTCTTAAGCCACATTATTTCAGAAATTGCTATGCATGGCATGGAGAATAAAATCCCATTGTGTTATTGTGTTGGTTTTTAAATGATTGCAAACAATCACTTAAAAAGAGGTAACATTTTTAACAGATCAGATTAATGAGGGGAATTAACAGGCTCCTAATTAGGTTGCTGAACACGCGTTTAAGTGGTTTAAGTGCATAATATTTCCCTCAAACTAGCACAATACAGGTTTGACTCGTTATCATTTTCTTTGTTTTTGAATTCTTCGTTATCTATCAAATGATTAGATTTAGTGGCCAGGTGTCCACACTTTCGCCAATTAGGAACCTGTTGATTTGCCTCAGTCATTATTTTGATTAGTTAAAAAGTTTTTTTAACCTCTTTACATACATCGTCTACAGTATAGCACAATGTGAATATGGGACTTTTATTCTTTATGGCATGCATAGCTATGTCTGACACAAGGTGGCTTAAATGGGCAAATAATCCCTCTGACATGAGAAGCACCAAATTAAGGAAAAATAATAGCTTGTTAAAATTCTGAGATTGCAATTGTGGTTGGAACGAAAACCAGCATACACAGTGGGCCCCCAGGACCAGGGTTAAAAACCACTGTTTTAGAGGACAGCACAGGCTTCTCTGTCCTCTTCCAAACTGATAGTGGAGGTGGCAGCACTGAGTGTAGCTGGTGACTGGAAAAGCATTCAAATCAACACACTTACTGGAAGGACTGAAGAGGGGAAACACATAGTTCAGTGTATTGTTAAATGGGAACTTCTTTCATAATTCGGGTTTTTTATTCTCATTCTCACATCTATTGCAATGAGGCATTCTATACACAGTTCCCTTTTAAATATAGATATGAAATGCACAAGCACACTCAGATAGAGTTTCTTAAAAGTAATATGCAGTAATCACAGTTCATATTTGAATTTCTAGCTAATTTTATGTGTTATCTACATGACCACCCTCAGTAATAAGATTACTGGACACTGGAGCTGATGCATGCTTAATAATGGCTTTGGCATTTGACAGATTTCCTAGGAATAACTCCTAGGAATATCCAAAAAGATATTGAATCTTATTGTAACAGTGTGGGTTAGTTGAAAATCTGAAGGCAGCCATTTTAGGGGTTTGGGTTAGTGCGTAGGCGTGGCCTCTGTCTTGCCCTCCTCTGCGGATCAGCCGCGATTTCAAATCACCTGCGCCGCGCTGATGATTGACAGTCGTGACCCCGCCTTCCTTCGCACGGCGGCGGTCGGTCAGCTCAAAGCAAAGCCTTCATGTGGGAAAAAGGGGCTTTAAAGACAGGGCTGCAGCGTGTATGGACTTCTATCCAAAAATAAGACGAGAGATGAAAATCCCCCTGTCTCCCCCCCGGCGCGCGCTCAGAAGTCGATGCCGTGCTGGCGTAGCAGGTCACGCAGCCGCCTGTTCTCCTGTTCCTGTGAGAGAGGAGAGAGGGAGGGGGGAAACGGGACCGTCACGTGTAGGAAGGTATTCAGCATTCGGTTCAATTCCAGAAGGTTCTTGGAGCAATGAAGCAAAATGCAACCTCAGAAAGGAAATATAACCGGCAGTCAAAAAAGTACAATTCTTCAATGCTTTTTTCAGTTTTGTTTCACAAAAACAGGTCTCTGGCATCACCTGCATACCAGTTCATTTTTTAAACAAATTTAAAATGCTGGAAACCTTTATTTTCAACAGGATAGAGTAAAATTCTTCCAACAATTATGTTCATTGGAACAAACACAGACAAATTCAGAGAAGCATGTACAAGTATAACTATTCTGGCAAAAGTGTAATTATTTCAGGATCTTAGCCCTTCGAGATGCTGATTTACTGTGGTCATTGAAGACAGCATTTATCTTTTGTAAAAAGGGTGATGATCCCTGTGTCACAGTCAAATGACCAAAAATAGGACTTTCGATCTCAAACGCCCTGCATCTGTTTGGCCACATAATCCTTTGGAATTTCCTCAGGTCATCACTGCAAATGGGAAATGGCTCCACTGATCTCACTAGTCATTCTGTGTAAGAAATAAACCACACTGTAGTTTTTCTTTGCTTGTTGTAAACATTAGAGCCATGCTGGTTTTTTTTGCCTTTTTCATCGCTTCCCCTGGGTCCCTGTTGAAATGAGCCGACTCACCGCTGTGGAGTTGAGCCCTTGGAGGTCGCTGACCTGCTGGGTCAGGTGATCGTTGGCCTCCTTCAGCTTCTGCACTTTGTGATTTGCACGGGTCTTCACTGAGATCAGGATGCCTGCAACCACAGATCCAGAGCCGTCATGCGAGAGAGCTCAACACACTGATCCAGGGTCAGTGCATGTGCTTGTGTGTGTCTGTGTGTATGTGAGAGAGCTCAACACACTGATCCAGGGTCAGTGCATGTGCTTGTGTGTGTATGTTAGTGAGCTCAACACACTGATCCAGGGTCAGTGCATGTGCTTGTGTGTGTCTGTGTGTATGTGAGAGAGCTCAACACACTGATCCAGGGTCAGTGCATGTGCTTGTGTGTGTATGTTAGTGAGCTCAACACACTGATCCAGGGTCAGTGCATGTGCTTGTGTGTGTATGTTAGTGAGTGCAACACACTGATCCAGGGTCAGTGCATGTGCTTGTGTGTGTCTGTGTGTGTTAGTGAGCTCAACACACTGATCCAGGGTCAGTGCATGTGCTTGTGTGTGTGTGTATGTTAGTGAGCTCAACACACTGATCCAGGGTCAGTGCATGTGCTTGTGTGTGTATGTTAGTGAGCTCAACACACTGATCCAGGGTCAGTGCATGTGCTTGTGTGTGTATGTTAGTGAGCTCAACACACTGATCCAGGGTCAGTGCATGTGCTTGTGTGTGTATGTTAGTGAGCTCAACACACAGATCCAGGGTCAGTGCATGTGCTTGTGTGTGTATGTGTATGTGAGAGAGCAGGGGTGGGGGCTGTGGGTGTGAGAGGATGGCTCTGTGCGTAACAGTAAAGTGCCCGCACGCTCACCGTTGACGATCCTGGCCACCCTCCACAGCCGGAGCAGGATCAGGAGGCCCATGCCGTCGAAGGCGTCCTCGCTGGACACGTAAACGATGTCCAGCACGAAGGACACCACCACCACCACCGCGTCGAACACCTCAAACTTGTGGCGGAAGAACTCCAGGCGGTAGGCGTACAGCTTCCCTGCCAGCTCCACCATGAAGAAGGTGAGGAGGATGAGGCTCAGGTAGTGGAACACCTGTGGGGGGAGGGGCCAAGACAAGACACGCCCACCAGCGCAGAAGGACACTCGTGTGGATGCTAATTTAATTTCACTTTTCTGTGCTTTAGCCAGGAAGGACTAGGGCTGCTTTTAAGATGCAGAACATTTTAAAAATACATTATTCTATGCCGATCATGCTAAGTTTACTCAGAGCAGTTCACAAAATTCTGCGTCAGTCTCTGTAACCTGGACCAGGGAGTAACAAATTTAGGAAAAAGGCTGTCACACCTGTACAGAATCACCCCATCAGCAGCCATAGTGACAAAGCTCTGCAGCTGAAAGCTCTGCTTCACTTCACAAAACAGCAACATTTCCTCATCCTGAATGCAGCCTCGTTCTCACTTGCGATGATACTCGGCCAGAGAGGCTTAAAAACACAGCAGCAGCTTGTACAGAAACTAATGATCAGAAAACAGATGCTCACAAATAAGAGGACTGCCAAAGAGCCATATAGTTCATGCGATTTATTTATTTATTTATTTCTGATTTACAGGTGGGTTTTAGTGATTTACAAGTGGGTTTGTGATTTTATGGGTGGGTTTTTGTGATTTACATGTCCTTTAGTTTCTTGGGCATTACAAATCAGCCTCTGCTTTAGCCTCTGCTAAATGAATGCAATGCAATTCAACAGGTGTGTTTGTGTGATTCACGGATACTTTTCAGACTCACCTGAGGGGCGATCTTCCCTGTATCTGCCTTGATGATTGACAGGTCTATGAGCAGCTCACACAGCACGAACACAGCGTCCAGGATCACCAGGATGACCACGGCGATCTGCCGAGACACGAACCGGCGTTTCCACCAGGTCAGAGAACACACCGGAAAAAACAAAGAGTGGCGAAGGAATTCTGACACTGCGAGGGG
This sequence comes from Anguilla pacifica, assembly GCA_039654925.1. Classification (NCBI taxonomy): domain Eukaryota; kingdom Metazoa; phylum Chordata; class Actinopteri; order Anguilliformes; family Anguillidae; genus Anguilla; species Anguilla pacifica. The sequence goes on from CM077297.1 coordinate 30,634,854, forward strand.
GGAGGGGGGTCTCATCACACCTGGAACTTATCTGAACTGAACAGCTTCCGCAGGGAGCCCCGGAAGGTCACGGGTTCGAGGCTCGGCCCGGCGGTTTGGCCCGGCGGCTCACGGGGCTCCTGCACCTCCTCCTCCTCCGGCCAGTGGGTGATGTTCTCATAATCATCCCCCACCGCCGTGAAGTGCCTCAGGTACCAGGACATGGCGCTCGCCCTCGGGGGAAGGGTCCTCTGGGATCAAGCTTCCTCTCCAAAGAGCCTGAAAAGGAGGGGGCGGGGTCAATATTAATGAGTTCCAGGCCCTCCTTCCATTCCTCCCTTCCTCATGTCTAATGGTAGGTATGCTTCACCCGCCCATGCTCTATAGAGCAGGGGAAGGAAGCGTTGAAGAGCGAGGCTTTTCCAAAAATTTGTAGTAGGGATTGGAGCTGTCAATCACTGACTCACAAGAGCCAGTCAAATAACGTTTACTGTCCAAAGGAGGAATACTGTGGCTTGAACATTGACTGGCAGGTAAGCAGCCTTCCTTGACGAAGATTAATCCAGAATTATTTCAAAGAATTAATGTTAACTAAGGCAGCTGCACTGAATTCAGGGAGCAGGTGGTGACTAAAATATGATCAGCAGCAAGAAATATAATATTGTGATGCTATGCAATTTTATTGTGTATTCAGACATGGGTCAGTCTAAGGTCAACATCCAATCTGTGCAGCAATTGAAAGCCATAGATAGACTTGCACCAGACCGGCACTCCTCTCCTAATAAAATATATAGTCCATCTAAAGTTAGAGAATCAAGTTAACGCGTGAATGACAGTGGACAGTCACAGCTGAAAATGCTTTCTCTGATACGAAAAGGATGCGTTATGCAATAGATTCCTAAGCGTTTTGGGGTTTTGGTTGCATTTATTTGGGTCTTGATGAATATGATGACCCTAATTATTCTACCGTGACAGTAGCTGTGCATTACAGGCAGAGGTGGACACTGCTGGGATACTTGAATGACAAGACGAAGGCGGAGTGGAAGAAACACAACAGGTAATAAAACTGCACGTCCCCAATATTAATACACGTTTTATGCATGCATTAATGCGGCCCTTATTTTGTCAAAATTATCTCCTCGCGGTCTGTGAAGTTCATTCATGCTTTTATGCCTATTTGCTCTTGCTATCTTATATACGAATTGACGTAAAGTGTAAAAATAGTCAGATTTCCCCAGACCAACAGAATTCTTATAATTTAAGTCAAATTTCAGTTAAGGTTAAGGAGGTTCAGATGGGATTCAGTAGGCCTACACTCAGTGGCCACATTATTAGGCACACCTGCTCCCTAACTTAAGTAGTCTGTTCCTCCAAACAGCAAATCATGTAGCTGCAAGTCAATATATAAAGCGTGCAGATATGGTGAACAAGTTTGCCGTTCGACCAAACATTAAAATGGGCGATCCACGCATGACTTCGACCATGGTATGATTGATGGTGCCAGACGTGGTGGTTCCAGCATCTCAGAAACAGCTTCCCTCCTGGGATTTTCATGCTCCACACTCTCTAGAGTTTACATAGAATAGTGCGATACATAAAAATAAAAAAACATCCAGTGAGCGGCAGTTCTGTGAGCAAAATGAGGCCAGAGGAGAATGGACAGACTCGTTCAAGCTGTCATAAAAGCCACAAATGCTCCAATAACAGCCGTTTACAACAGTGGTGTTGCAGCAGGGCATCTCTCTGCAAAAAAGCGCTGAACCGTGAAGCAGATGGGCTACAGCTGCAGAAGAGGGCGCTCAGTTCCGCTCCTGTCTGCTAAGAACAGGAAGATGAGGCTACAGTGGGCGCATGGTCACCAAAACTAGACAGCTGAAGATTAGAAAAACATTGCCTTCTTTGATGTTACTCGATTTCTGCTGGGTCAGAATTTGGCGTAAACAGCATGAATCCAGCGATCCATTCTGCCTTGTGTCAATGGTGCAGGCTGCTGGTGGACATGTAATGGTGTGGGGAATGTTTTCTTGGCACACATACTGAGCTTCATTTGAATGCCACAGCATGCCTAAGCATAATTGCTGTCCATGTGCAACCCTTTATGGCTACAGTTCTACCCTTTCTCCACCCTTACTTCCAGCAGGATAATGGGCCATGTCACAAAGCACACATCATCTCAAGCTGTTTCCATGAACACGACAGTAACTTCAGCTTACTCCGATGAGTCGACCTGCTCAGTCTCCAGGACTCAGTCCAACTGAGCACCTTTGGGGTGAGGCAGAGCGGGAGGTTTGCAGCATGAATGTGTGGCCGAAAGCAGTGGGGTCAACATGGACCAAACATCTCTGAGGCAGTGGTCTTCACACTCAGCCAAGGGGACCCCTGTGTATGATGGTTTATGTTACAACCACAACTGCAGTCCCATAGTTTTAACGAGCTGCTAATTTGCCTTAAAAACTCTTTTGACGGATTATTTACCCTCTTTAGACACATTATGTCAGAAACGGCTATGCATGCCATGAAAAATAAAAGTCCCATCTTCACATAGTGCTGAATTACAAATTATTACATAAAGAGAGGTAAATATTTCAAATAAAAAAGCAAGGTGAATCAACTGGCTCTTAATGGCTTTGCAAATGATAATGAGCAAAACCACAATGCACGTTTGACTTGTTATTTTCTTTGCCATTGTATTCTTCATTATCAACCAATGGAGAGTTAGTAGCGTCAAAATTTTCACCAATTAGGAGCCAGTTGATTTGCCTCAGTCTTTAATTTAAATCAGTTAAAGTTACCTCTCCATGTAATCATTTGCAATATAGCAAAATGCGAATGTAGGACTTTTATTCTTTTTACAGCACAAATAGCTATTTCTGACATAATATGGTTTAAGAGGTTAAATAATCCCTCAACACAGCAAAGGCATAATTAAGACAAATTAAAAGTTTGTTAAAACCATGGGATTGCAGTTGTGGATGGAACAAAAACCAGCATACACAGGGGTCCCCAGGACCGAATTTGACAACCACTGCTCTAAGGAATGCTTTCAGCACCTTGTTGAATCCATGCCGCGATGAATTTAGTCTGTTCTGGAGGCTAAAAGTGGTTCAAGCCTGTGCTAGACAGGGACCTAATAAAGTAGCCAGAGATTGTATTTGCTATTGTCGTCACAATGAACTTGCACTAAGACGCAATACACGGAGTAATAACGTACAATTTATTCTCTTCCTCTTTAACTGGAACTGCAGACCAAACATTGTGTAAGATCCAAGTTCGTTTTCATGGAAACCCAAAACATCGTTTACACAGTTAGTTTGAGGAAACTGATTGCCTACAACCATTTGAGGTCTCAACTGGACGTTTGAATTTTTTAAAACTTATTTTAATTCTGTGAAACGATTAAACTCAATTTTAAGCTGCGATTTCATTGTGTTTCGCGAAAGCTTAGCCCATTTGCACTGGGATCGTTCAGCCCGTTCTTCACATTGCGAGATAGCGTACTTCTGTATTAGCTAGCATTGTGTTGCAGGTTTACGACTTTTCGAATATTAAGTGTACAAGCATCATTTATTAAGTTTAAATATGAATATCGACAGAATTCTTAGGCAAACAATACGAGAGACGTGCTTGTCGTCCCATGGATTTCTCCATGAACCCCCACGTCCTGCAGCGTGTGGATAAACTCGTGATTTCCTGCGAGTAAAAAATGCCTCGGCATTCTCCGCTGTTGATAGGATAATCCCGTTTTGTTTTAATTTTGCTAAAGATTTTGGAAGATTCCGTTTTGCGTTACAATCGTGAAAGGCGTGAGGGCATATATAAAAAATCATTTTCATGTAGCTACTTTAAGTCATATTTGTGTAGCTACCTGACAGAAGTCAAATCTCAACCTTGTGGATTTGTCATTTTAATATTGCACAGCAATTTCTGAGGAACTATAACTAAACTTATAAATTAGATAACACAAAGAGCTTAGATGTGCAGTACCTGTAAATTCCCGATACTTCTCTCCTCATTTAACTGTTGATATTCTCCTTTTTTCCACCGCTCCGAAAAACTTTAGACCAAAACTCCGCCTTCCTCCTCGACCCTTTCTCTGAAGAAAAAAAAGCAGGAAAGATCCGCTCCGGTCGTCTTCTAAAATCCGGTCAAGTTCCGTTATTTGATACAACCAGACGCTGCATTTGGAACCGCGGCAAATGACGCGATTAGTTTCTTGCTACTGATATAATACGCTGGTCAGAATAGTCTATTGTATTCTGCAGTAGGTTACAGGTTAAAGACGCAATTCCACAGCTATTTTAATGTTTTTTTAACCATTATAAACTTCTTAATATATTGATTTGTCGTATTAACTGTTAATGTTTATTTTTTTTCATAATTCATTGAAAATTAAAATGTCCCGACCCGAATGTACCAAGATTAAGCCCTATACCCGCTCGTACATCCCAACACATTTGTCCGATGCTGTCCAGTAGGTGGCAATCGTAAGCTAAACATGCCTGGAAAAGGGAAAAGGAGTGTGTTCTAATTATTCTCACGTTAAGATGCATGGCACCCAAAATCACAAAATCAGTGAGATCTTTCTCACGTTCGTACTTACAACTCATATAGCTTCTTATTTGGAAACCAAAAAAAAAAAAGCATTTAATCAATTTCAAAAATATATTGCGGTACATAATTCTCACCGATAAACAATTCTCATTACTTTAATAGTATTGCTTCTGTGAACATGAAAATTTATCAGAATAAAGGCTTAAGGAGCATAAGGACAGTGACCTAAAAAGGGTGAAAATCCCCATTCAATTCAGGCTATAAAGTCAAAAAGAGCAATTATGGTGAGTGATAAACAGACAATATTACAATGACTTTATTCATTTACAGTACAAGAAGTATTTTTTTTTTTAAAGAATAAACTCATCCTTGATAATTGTTGTCTTGGTATTCTGCTGATCCAAACAGGAATGTGCAATTATCCTAGATATGCGACACGTGGCTCAAAGTACTAATTAATGTGAAAGTATAATGCATTGGAAGAACTGCCCATCCTGGATATGAATTATCAAGCTACTTGAATCTGGTAGAGATAATCTTAATAACCTGAATTAGTTAAATTTCCATGGTGTCAGGTCTGGTGACTGACCTGGCCAGTCAAGAACATTACACTTTTTGGTCCAGAAAAACTCCTTGGTTGCTTTGGCTGTTTGTTTGGGGTCACTGTGCTGCTGCAAGGGGAAGCGGCATCGAATGAGTTTAGAGGCATTCGGTTGGATCTGAGCAGAAAAGAGGTTTCACTTCAGAACTCATCCTGCGGCTGCTGTAAGCCATCACATCACATCACTGAAGACAAGTTAGCCAGTTCCAGTGCACTATACAGAAAAAAACCTAATGCACATGCACCATACTAAAACATGACTAAACAGTCCCTGCTTTCGTACTGCATGCTGCACCTGCACCTCAGGGCCAATTTTTTTTTGCATTTTCCCTTTGTATTTAGTACTTCAGAACCACCACAGGATTTGGACAGGACACCTCATAAAACATTTGTTACTGCTGGAAAAGGAGCTGGTGGGCCAACAAGGGGCACTCCTCTCTGTACCGCACAGTGATGGGGACACTGTGCTACAGGAGCTGCCGTCCTTTATGTGGGATGAAAAACCCAAGGTCTTGAATCACTGTGGTCGTTAAAGATCCCATACCAATTTTTTAAAAAAGGGGTGTTGACCGCAATATTGTGGACCAACTACAGACTTTAGAAGCATTTACCCTAGAATCGCTTTGGAAGTCCAGACCCACATTTTCACCACTCGGGTTCAGGAATAAAGACAATAGAGAGGGAATCATCTTGCTGACCACCTGCCATTCATAATCTTTATTAAACAAGTATACAATTGCTTAAATGTGGAAAAATGTGTTATTGCCCAGACCAAACAAAAACAAACATGTATTGTATATATACACGGTATAATGATACATGGTGAAGTTGAAATGAAACTTAAAAAATTCAAACATTCTAAAAAGATCAGTTACAAATGACAGATTCCTGGAGTTAAGCTACATTATCTTAAGACATGCTAAAGTATTACATGCCTGGGAAAGGAAAAAAGGCTGTGTTTAAATCTATCACGTTCAGATGCATGCAACACAAAGTCCTTGAGAGATGACCTTCCTCATGCCTGTACTCGGAACCCGTGAGGTTTCTTACATTAAAACTTGCATTTCCAAAGAAAAGCCATGAAACGGAAAAAAAAAAAAAAAAAAAACGTGTCAAAACGCTAATCTGAAAATGTCCACTCAGAGAGGCTACGCGACGAATCTCGCTGAAGACAAGTGTTTCTGTCAAAGTGATCTCATAGCTTAAGGAACGTCATTCCGAAAATCCCTTTTCAAATCAGACTACAAAGTAAAAATAAAAATAAAAATAAAAAACGAGCCAAAAAAACAACCAATCGTGACGCTAGTGAGAGACAGGCAACATTACAAGAACAGCTTTTCATTTGAAGAGTACAGTACAGGAAGTGTTCATTTAAAAAAACAGACAGCACTTGAGTGATACGGCTGCACTGGACAGGGAATCTCCTGACTTTCTCCTCAGAGAAGCGTGGGAAGAGAATCTCCGCCTCTTTTCTCTAAAAATCTTCTTAATTCCCCAAAAAGCTTGCTGCTTAAATCTCAAGAGTGGTAAGATTTAATTTCTCACAGTGGTGTTTTTTTTATTTTATTTTTTATTTTTTAAAGAATTTGTTTGGAAAAAAAGTGTTTCCAGAATTGGATAAGTGATGACAGAGAGGCTGCGTGTAGGAGGGTGGTGGGGTAGGGGGGCGGAGTTTATATCCATGTCAGTGTGGTGGGTGTGGTCCCAGCCCTGAGCATCACCATGTGACTGCGTGTAAGCCCCGCCTCTTTCCTGGAGAGACGGACTGAACGCATTTGGAAATGAGGCGCAGACTGACAAATGCACAAAACCTGAAAGTTATTTTCTTTCCCCCCCCGCCTAAGATTTTCGATCATGATTTATAAGATAAATAAGTCGTTTGGACAGAAATTAAAAACGAACATAATTTCAAAAAACAAGAACAAGAAGCGAGCTTTCTTGGCCGCTGAAGAAGGGTGGGGAAGAAGAAGAAGAAGAAAAAAAAAAGTGTGTCTCTACTCTGTTGGCCTTTAAGTCGTCTAGTGGTGAAACGGTGTCACTGCAGCTGGAGTTTAAGTTCAACTCAGGCTCAAGTCAGTCGGCAAGGTGGTCAGTTTGGAAGTCTCAGTCAATCAGCAAAACAGTCAGTTGGTACGTCGGTCAGTCGGTGTGTCAGTCAGTCAGTTGGTGTGCCAGTCAGTCGGTCAGTGAGAAACAACCGTTTCCACAGCATTCCCCCCAGTCACAGCCAAAAAGAAATTAAATAAAATTTAATTAAAAAAATAAAACAAAACACTATGTACATATAAAAAAGGCAGCCAACATTCTTGAGTTGGAGAGACTGATAAAGACCAAATAATTCAGAGTAAATGAATGGAGATAGTGAGATACAAGTCCAGTGTGACCCCCCCGCCCCCCCCCCCCCCTTTATTTCTTGGCCTGTTTCGTCACCATGTTCCTGGGCGGCGTCACCGGTCGGCTGGAGTTTGGCTTCTTCTTCTCCGCGGGTTTCAGGATCTGCCGAAAAAAAGGAGAAGGGACACAAAACAGGTGAGAGCCCTTCTCTCCAGAGACCAGTCTCTCTCATATCTGTGCCCACTAGCACAATCTTCTGACCAATTAAAAGCCAGATTCCAGAGCAACCAAGACCTGCCCCCACCCACCTCTCAACGGCTGTATTCGAAAACGTACGTTTGTGTTATCTCGAGGGCGTGTAGCAGGTGCGAAACTAAAACGGTCATGTGATCAAGTGCGTTCAAAACTCAAGAATGCGATATTTTACCAGAAGTTCTCTTCCTTTGAGAGCTAATAAGAATTTTTTCTTACTCAGCCAGCAAAATGGATGACAGAAGGCAGGAGAACTTCATGTACAAGTGTAAGTATATTTTATTTATGGATTTCTGTAGTGTCAATGTGTGTCTTGTTACTGGTATAGGTCAGTAATGGTGACGTCAAAGTACAAGCACGTTCGAAACAGAATGGATTTGAAGTGTATTCTTGCAACCTGGAGGTGTGTTCTTACAACAACAGGAGAACACAGAACATAAGTGCAGAGTTTCGAACAGAGCCAATGTGAGAGAGGAGGGGTCAGGGTAGAACCTGTTGGGTGGGCTGTGGTACTGGGGGGGGGGGCGTGGCTGGGATAAGGGGCGTGGCCAGGAGCAGCAGTTTCTCCGGTACCTGGAAGGAGCACATGAGGGTCTCGTCCACGCTCATCATGGCACCGGCGTTGTCGAACTCCCCGCAGTAGTTGGGCGCCGAGAACAGGGTCACCAGCTGCCTCTTGGCGAAGAACTCGTACCCGTCCTCGACCACCTGCAACCAGACGACAGCGCGGCGGGTTAAAGCGTGAACATTCACCTCCTCAGGCCCCGCCCACAGAATTATCATTTTGCGACTGTTTTTTTTTTTTTGTCGCACATTTCCTTGAAAGTTTCCAGGGAGCGTCTTTAAATTTTACAAGAGCCTAGAAAAGTGAAGATACGTCAGATACACTCAGGTCTGGTATACAGCCACACCTAAAGGTCAAAATATCAAATCAAAATGTATAAAATAAGTGGCGCACACGTCTCCAGATCATTCTGTAAATCAGGGCTGCCCAACCCAGTTCCTGGAATTCTATCACCCTGTAGGTTATCATTTCAACCCTAATTTGGCGCACCTGACTCCGCTCCCAATGAGCAGCTGAACGCGCTCTCAGGTGTGCGCTTTGCTTTGTTAGTGTTGGAGTGGCTGATATCCCGCAGGAGGGCAGGTTTCCAGGAACAGGGTTGGGCAGCCCTGCGGTAAACGCTCTGCAGTTCTGCCGCCTGACACGCCCGGCGGGTTTAGCTGGCTCCGCGCGACGGTATGCTCTGCGCGCGCGCGACGCTATGCTCTGCGCGCGCGCGACGCTCTCTGAAGGTCCGGAGGCCGTGCGGTTCAAACCGGATCCAGCCGGAAGGCTCCGCCTCCGCAGGTGGAATGCTGTTCCTGTCTGACGCGCTGACGGGGGCCACGGCGTCCTCACCCTCCCCGCGGCGTGCTCCGGCTCGCTGCCCCAGGAGGCGCTATATAAGCAAAAACGTTCGGGTAGCGGCACGGCGGCGCAACGGGCTGGAGTTCAGGAGCTGCGGGTTCAAATCGCAGGCGGGGGAAATGCCTTTGCACCCCCTAGAGCAAGGTGGCCCACCCAGCGCTGCTTCAGTGAATACGTTACCTAGCAGTATAAATGCACAACGCATGTCTCTGCGTACTGCACAAGTCACTCTGGGAAGGACATTTTCTGAAGGCAGCGCAGGTAATGAAGTTTAAGTGCCCTTCAGCGCAGGCTGGCACAGCAGGCACAGGAGGAGGGGAGCTAGCACAGCGCCGCTGGGCAGAAGGTTCGGCAGGATTACATAACCCAGCGCAGACACCTGAGCGTGTGAGCGCAGGGCGTGTGACAGGTCAGGTGACAGCCGCGCCTGCTCGGCTAGGCGAGCTCGCGCGTGTCGCTCTGGAGACGCTCGCGGCCTCAGAAAGCCGCCCGTCCCTAACGGCGGTCTGTACCGGGCCGGTTCAGCGGGTCAGCGCTGTCCGTACGGCGGCCGATGCTAAACCTGTAAGAGCCTCCCACCCCACCCCCGTGTGGTGAGGGGTTCGAGTCCCAACCATGGCAGTATCTGTACTGTGATTCCATCTGTGTGACACCCTCTGTTTTCCCGTCTAGAAAATACATAAGGAGGGCTGTTCTTTATAAAAAAACACATTTAACTTATCAGCAAGAGTGTATAAAAGCAGCGAGACTACAAGTATTACCAATATTATAGATTGACATAGGGTGTACAGAAATAATCCATCATTTGGTGTGCGTTTATAGTTGAAGTTATCATTTTTGCTAACGCCATTTATGCAGGGAATGTCATGGTGTTGGGGGAGATGGGGTCTTAATGACATCACTGACCCAGAAAATTTTATGGTGTTGTTATGGTGTTGGGGGAAACTGGGTCTTTATGACATCACTGACCCAGAAAATGTTATGGTGTTGTTATGGTGTTGGGGGAAACTGGGTCTTTATGACATCACTGACCCAGAAAATGTTATGGTGCTGGGGGAGAAGGGGTCTTTGGGGGGCGGAGGGGGCGTGAGGCTCACCTGGTGGGCGCGGCAGATGAGGTCCAGGTCGTGCTTGTGCAGGAACTTGGCCACCACCTCGGCCCCGAAGGTGAAGGAGACCCCGCGGTCGTTCTCGCCCCAGCCCAGCACGTCCTTGTCCGGGTCCGACCACAGCAGGTCGCACAGCAGCCCCTGGTCCGGCACGTCCGTGGGCCGCATGATCCTCCGGATCTGCTCCATGGACTGCAGGTCGGGGGAGAGGCCTGGGGGGCGGGGCACAGGGGGCAGGGTCAGTCATCAGAACAGATGTGAGGTTATTATTAGGGTTTCAGGGGTTATTAAGTATTATTATTCTCCTCCCACATTTTTCCAGTTTCCCGTGAGATGGTAAATGATAGACACATGAGCTTTGGCAGCCTGGTTAGGTTACTTGGCGGCTACATGCAACAGAAACCCAACTGGCCTAGGTGGCACTATCTATAATTAAAGAACCAGTTTTCTGATAATAGCAATAACTCTCACACAGCATGTCCGATTTTCACGAAACTCAGTTTACGTAGTCTCGCGATTGAGCTCTTCAATTCTGCCGGCTGACCCAGGAAAGTCGGTCTGGACAGACATTTCAGTCTGAGCTGGCATATCACCCACTGCCTCCGGCTGGTCCTCCTTTAGTGCACACGTTATCTCAGTTTAGGACACGGCTGTTGCCAGGTGCATTGTAAGACCTGGTGTGTTCTTGGTAACAGAGGCCAAACGCGTTAAAGCTTAATGAAGCTGAGACACACAGCAGTAAACACACGTGCGTTACCAGGCTAAACTTCAACGGGCCTTTAAACACTAAGGAGGGAAATACAACTCAAATCTTTTTACCCTGAAGTTCGGACTTAACTCAAACCCCTTGTGACTCATATCAAACCTGCAGCCGCTAAGAAAGTACTCTTCCTCTTCTTAGAAGGAGCACCATCTTTATTGCACCTGTGCAAGTCTACAGTAATATGTTTACGATCAGGATTGTAACAAATAACCTTCTTGTGCCCACTACGCAACTTCCTGTAAGAAACTGGGTAACATTAATAGCAGCGATATGCCACTCTCAGAGCGCACAACAGGAAGTCAGGAGGTATAGATGGGGGAGACAGCGGCAACGAGGAACTACACAACCCACGCATTGACTTCCTGTTTAACATAACGCAAGCCATTTGTGAAACTCATAAACACTCAGCAACTGCCTCGCAATCTGCCTTACTGTAGGCAGCCCTAACTGTGCGAGCAGAGAGCCAGGCCGGGCAGGCAGACACACTTATAAATATATACTTCCATATATTTATATATATTTCAGTCCTGACCGTGAGACTGTGTCAGTCGAGACGCTGTTGTTCTCACCTCCGTGACAGCAGAAGATCTTCTCGTCCACGATGGCGGCGATGGGCAGGCAGTTGAAACAGTCAGTGAACGTCTTCCACAGCTTGATGTTGTAGCGCCTCTTACCTACAAAAAAAAGAAAGGGGGGGGGACAAACTTTAAAACACACACGGGCTTAAATAGGTAAGCGCACAATTTAGCCACAGGCAGAGGCTACCCTTAGGAAGGTGACCCCTATCACCCAAATTTTTAAATCGAGCTATTTTGGGTCCAGGCATACGTAATTCAAATAAGATAATATCTTGGGAAGTATGCAGCATCCCACTATCTAAACTTGTAGTTAGGGTGTATGCGCGGTGTGTTTTAACGCTCACTCTTACACTCGTCGTAGAAGCCGTAGATGCGGTGTGTGTGTGTGTGTGTGTGTGTGTGTGTGTGTGTGCGTACGTGCGCGCGCTCTTACACTCGTCGTAGAAGCCGTAGATGCGGTGTGTGTGTGCAGGGGTGTGTGTGTGTGTGTGTTTTTGCGCATGCTTACACTCGTCATAGAAGCCGTAGATGCGGTTGGGTGTGTGTGTGCACGGGGGGGGCCTTACACTTGTCGTAGAAGCCGTAGATGCGGTTGGGTATTTTGTGTGTGTGTGTGTGTGTGTGTGTGTGTGTGTGTGTGTGGGTGTGGGTGTGTGTGTGTGTGTGTGTGTGTGTGTGTGTGTGTGTGTGTGTGTGTGTGTGTGTGTGTGTGTGTGTGTGTGTGTGGGTGTGTGTGTGTGTGTGTGTGTGCGTGCGCTCGCTCTCACACTCGTCGTAGAAGCCGTAGATGCGGTTGGGTGTTGTGTGTGTGTGTGTGTGTGTGTGTGTGTGTGTGTGTACGTGCGCTCGCGCTCACACTCGTCGTAGAAGCCGTAGATGCGGTTGATGGAGGCGCACTCGTGGTTTCCGCGCAGCAGGAAGAAGTTCTCGGGGTACTTGATCTTGTAGGCCAGCAGCAGGCAGATGGTCTCCAGGCTCTGCTTGCCTCGGTCCACGTAGTCCCCCAGGAACAGGTAGTTGCTCTCCGGGGGGTAGCCCCCGTACTCAAACAGCCTCAGCAGGTCGTAGTACTGCCCGTGGATGTCGCCTGCAGGGGGCAGCGTTCCAACATTAACATAAGATTACTGCACCTGGGCACACCTCAATACACCTGCATATCTGAATGCATTTGGGCACACTTCGATACACCTGAGCACACCTCGATACACCTGGGCAAACCTCAATACACCTGAACATACCTGAATGCACCTGGGCAAACCTCAGTACACCTGAACATACCTGAATGCAGCTGGGCACACCTCAACACACCTGAATGTTCCTGGGCACACCTCAATACACCTGAGCATACCTGAATACACCTGGACACACCTCAATACACCTGAGCATACCTGAATACACCTGGACATACCTCAATACACCTGAGCATATCTGAATAAACATGGACACACCTCAATACACCTGAGCATATCTGAATAAACATGGACACACCTCAATACACCTGAGCATATCTGAATAAACATGGACACACCTCAATACACCTGAGCATATCTGAATAAACATGGACACACCTCAATACACCTGAGCATATCTGAATAAACATGGACACACCTCAATACACCTCAGGACACCTGAATGCACCTCAACACCCCTGGGCACACCTCAATACACCTGAGCATACCTCAATGTACCTGGGCACACTGCCGTCCTGCAGGCGCTGTTGCTATGGCAGCGCTGTGCGGTCTCCAGGGTACTCACCGCAGATTTTGAGGGGCGCCTCCAGCTCCAGCAGGATGGGCTGGCTGAGGAAGATCTCCCGCGACTTGAGACAGAGACCGCGAATCTCATTCTCCTGCAGCTGAACATTCTTCCCTGGCTTAGAGCCCCTCACTGCAAGGGGGGGGGGGGAGAGGGGGAGGGAAAGGGACAGAGGCAGGGAGGGAGAGAGAGAGAGGGAGAAGGTCAGAACCTTACGAGCAATGCTACCCTCTTCAGTGAGTTGATTCTTTGATTTACTGACACTTATTCACTGGACAAGACAATTTGTGACATTCAGATTTATGTTCCATGCATGGCCCAGCTGGGACTTGAACCTACAACCACTGATCGTGCCCCACTGAGAAAACACACCCTCACCTTAAACCACGTACTGCAACAAACTTCAACCTGACATCTGGATCAACAGTTGGCATGCTGTTAATCCGGCCCGATCCAGCTGTTAGCAGCTGGGAAATGGGCGGGGGGGGGGGGGGGGGGGCTGTCTGACTCAGCACCAGACAGAACGCCTCAGCTGGGGGCCACATGCCACACACGGGGAGGCTGTTTGGAAAGTCTGCGCTTAGCAGGAACACGTTATCAGACTGCCTTATCTCTCCTTCTGTGTGAGAAACTATTTATGATCTTTTTATAGCGGTCATTGATACTCAAAGCATCGAGCACAGGGGTGCGTGTGTGTGAAAGAGAGACCGTGAAAATGTGTGCGAGTATGTTACTGAGTGAGTGAGTTTTGTGCATGTGAGCGTATGTATATATGTGTTAGTGAGTTAGGGTGTGTGTATGTGTTAGTGAGCTAGGGTGTAAGACTGTGTGTGTGTTACGGAGCTAGGGTGCGAGTGTGCCAGTATCACAGCACAGGCTGTGTGTGATGTCATCGCCTCCCTCCCAGTATCACAGCACAGCCTGTGATTGATGTCATCACATCTCTCCAAGTATCACAGCACAGGCTGTTAGTGATGTCATCACCTCCCTTCCAGAATCACAGCACAGGCTGTGAGTGATGTCATCACTGAGTGCGTGAGTGTCGTACAGGAGGCACGAGGGCTATCGCTCCTGCAGCTTAACCAGAAATAATGTGAATTATTAATGCCACTCTCCGGATCATTCCGCCCACATATCACCACAGAAGCCCAGCGCTGACCTCACCGGCCCTTTGCGGCCCTGAGCTGCTTTATGGGGCCGCTTTATGCTTATACCATGCAAAAGCTGCATCGATACAACAAATTAAAGCATTCCCCAACAGCCTCGATGCTTTCTCCAACAGCAGGCCCTTAATCTAAATGTGCTGTATGTGCTGGTCTGCCACGGGTTTTTAAACGGCGTTAAAGCCAGTCTCTCTGCTCCCAGAGTTCCAGTCTCTCTGCTCCCAGAGTTACAGTCTCTCTGCTCCCAGAGTTACAGTCTCTGCTCCCAGAGTTCCAGTCTCTCTGCTCCCAGAGTTACAGTCTCTCTGCTCCCAGAGTTACAGTCTCTCTGCTCCCAGAGTTCCAGTCTCTCTGCTCCCAGAGTTACAGTCTCTCTGCTCCCAGAGTTACAGTCTCTCCGCTCCCAGAGTTCCGGTCTCTCCGCTCCCAGAGTTCCGGTCTCTCCGCTCCCAGAGTTCCGGTCTCTCTCTGGTAGAGCACCAGCCCCATAGCCGTTTCGGCACCAGTCAGATATTCACAGATCAGGAGCTCGGTTGCCATGAGAGCGACACCGCTCTCCCGACCCCTCCAAACCCATCTGTGTGCTGCTCTGCTCACGTGGGGCACATAAATATGCTAATTTTGTGGGGTGGAATCTGTGCAGCGACGCGCAAAACCCAGCGATCGCAGCTCAGGCAGGGTCCTCTTTAAAGCGCAGCTCGGATACAAAGACGAGACCGTAAAGGGTTCTGCTTTACAAAAAAAGGCAAAATAACATTTTACAATGGCACCAAGAGACTGTAAAATGTCAAAACAATGATTAACAGAATAAATCACAGATTTTATAACAAGCCCTGGGCTTGTTGTACAGATCCGTCCTGTTTGTAGACCCTTGGTCCAGGTAAGCAGTCAGTCGAATTCCTGATTTCAGCCTCATCGGCTCACGGATGTCTGATCTGAACCGGCCTACGGGGGAAGGGGGTTATGGGTAATCCTGCAGGTAAACAGGCCCAGGAACCACCAAACAAATTCTGCGGCAAAGACTATTAACACAAATTAGCCTTGCAGCACAAAACCACAATGACTCGCCACAAATGCCATCTGAGCTTCCCAGACACACGTGACGAACTACACTTCCCTGCTGTTAACGCGACACTTATTAAACTCACACTCTACCATTTACAGGTTCACAACATCAGTTCAACAAGGAAAGCCAACCTAAACAAGATGATTATGTTTATGCTTACTTTTCTTGATTGTCAATCAAGCAATGAGCCCAGAAATAAACAGGCTAATAATATTCATTTCATATTTATTCAGTTACACGGCACTTCTCCAACGTTTGCATTTGAAGCGCGTTCCGATAGGTGCCTGCAGTTTCCCAACTTTGCCGCGTGATTGAGCGTTCGTTCCCACAAAACACGTTCTTATCTAAGGGGTTATTTGTTTGCTCATCAGAACTGTAAAACTGCTGTTCTTCTGTGGAACATTTACGCTACAGGCGATTTACCAAGGCAACGGCAAGGAGAATTCCGGTGACCTTGGAGTCTAATCCTAATTGTAGCTAAAGCTTGCCAAATGCATTTTACTGTCTGACATTTACAAACCAGCTCTAGACTTCCAAGTATTAACTTGCCTCCTTCTTGCTACAAACTCACTACTGCAGCCAGTATATGTTACTAGACATAGCCAAGTGTAGCAGTATTATGCCATTTTAATTACAACATTCAATTCTTAAGCAAAGCGTTTGTTATGGAACTCTATGACTATGTTTACACAGCCTGGTAAAAGTTACCCAATTCCGATTTTTTGTCCCACAGATCAGATATGTATTATGAAAGTGTAAACAAGAAAAAAGCACGTAGAATCAGATATTTTCAGATCCGTTTTGGGCCACGTTCATGTGGAAATAAATCCGATAGGAATAGGATATCTGCCAATGCGACTGTCATCTAAACGCACAGATCGGAATCTCCCGGTCATTGCAATTCGCACGCCTTTCAAAATGCGATATTCGCATACTTTTTTCGCATTTGAATGACACGTAATGTAATCATATGCGAAACCACTACACTGGTGGCGTATGTTTCTCTGAGTTCCAGTCTGAGGACGAAGGCTCTAGCCAGTGGACTAGTACCGAGGTTACGCGCATCCTAAGCCTGCGGGGCGAAGAGTCGTACGGCCAAAATACAGCGGATGTTCGTTGCAGACCTAAGATGCGTCGAAAAGCAACAGCTTAAATTATTATTTCTGTGTCGTTTCATGTTCATTGCAGACGGCAACATGGCTGTGGCGGCGCAGTTGTTTACATTTGTAACGGAAACCAAACCCTCGTGTGCACATGCGGGTTGTTTCAAGTGTAAACCGTGTTAACACAGGTATCAGATACGGGTCACTTTCAAAAGTTTATGCAAACAGGCGATCCAAAAAATAGGATATAGGCAAAAAATCTGACCTGGACATCAATACCTGCGGTGTGAACGTAGCCTATAATCTCGTCTGAACTTGAAAGATTGCCGGCTAGATTGCCATGATGGCAGACTAGCGAGTTACCTAACCAAATATAAATGGTAAATGGTAATGGACTGCATTTATATAGCGCTTTTATCCAAAGTGCTTTACAATTGATGACTCTCATTCACCCATTCACTCACACTCACACACACACACACACACACACACACACACACTCACACGCCAACAGTGAAAGGCTGCCATGCAAGGTACCAATCAGCTCATTGGGAGCAATTAGGGGATACGTGTCTTGCTCAGGGACACTTCGACACGCCCAGGGCGGGGGATCGAACTGGCAACCCTCCGACTGCCAGACAACCACTCTTACCTCCTGAGCAATGTCGCCCCATATATATAATGTCAGTGGTCATTCCAAATTGAAGTAAAATTTTTGAGATAAAACAAAAAAGCAAACACTACATGCCAGCATGAGAATTCCGTCCCAGAGGCACCGCCAAGGCAAAAATAGGTCTGCAGGATCCCTTAAGGATCATAGGGCACTTATGCAAGCCGGCTGCCCGTGTCAACAGCCGAAGAAAGCCCTCAGCTGGCTGTTTGGAGGCCAAACAAGCGCGAAACAGGATCGGCTCAACAGCCACTCGACCATAACCGTTTCCTTCCACGTCTACAGGTAGCGACCAAAAATGGAAACACAACAATGTTCCCAGAGGAGGGAGCGCCGTACGGTGTTCTAGAACACTATAGTAGCAATAGCGGTGCGTGACACATCGCATGCAGGCCACACACGGAAGCCCAAAGCAGAACATTGTGACTTAAAATGAGCGCCTCTGCCTCTTGTAATGTAATTACAAAAATGTAATAACATTACTTTTGTACTAAATTTTATTGTAAATGTAAAGTAATGTTTTGTCCATTAGATATTACAGTTCAGTCATCTGGCATTAGACCCACCAGATACAGGGAGGTTTGGTGTGAAAAAGACTTGTTTTTCATGTTTGCGGATAGCAGCTGGAGAATCTGCCCTCCTGATAGATTGACTGGGGAAGGTTGTTCCTCCACTTGGGGATGAAGACACAGGAGAGCCAGGGCCGTGAGGAGAGACTGCAGGGTGCTCAGAGAGACTGCCGGGTGCTCAGAGAAACTGCAAGGAGCTCAGGGAGACTGCCGGGTGCTCAGAGACACGGGACAGCCAGCTGGTGAGATGTGGCGTGTGATGTCATCACAGCGTGAAGACAGGAAGGGGCAGCACCATTCACAGCTCGGTGTGCCTGTGTCAGTGCCATGAAATGAGTGTGGGCAGCTACCAGAAGCTAGCGAAGGGTGCTCAAAAGCGGGGCGGTGTGAGTGACTTTGGGCTGGCTGAAGGTTGAAGGCAGCGGCATTCTGGGCCGGTCGCAGCAGCCTGACGGCACGGGCCGCTACGCAGGCCAGAAGGGTGTTGCGGTGCTCCAGGAGAGAGGTCGCAGGGGCTTGCGCACGTAGCTGCACTGCCTCTCGGGTGAGGACGGGGTGGATTTTCCCCATGTTGTGAAGGGAGAAGCGGCAGGACACTGTGGTCGCCGCTGTGACTCCGAAAGACCTCAGCTAGTCCTCCAAGGACACAGCAATTTCATTACATGAGTTCAGCTACCCCGGTCAGTACCACAGTCTGAGCCCCAGTTTCCACCCTGTCTGTACCACACTGCCTACCCTGGTCTGTGCCCCAGTACCTATCCTGGTCTGTCCCACAGTGCCTACCCTGTCTCTGTACCACAGTGTCTACCCTTGTCTGTCCCACAGTGCCTACCCTGGTCTGTACCAC
Source organism: Anguilla pacifica (assembly GCA_039654925.1). NCBI lineage: Eukaryota > Metazoa > Chordata > Actinopteri > Anguilliformes > Anguillidae > Anguilla > Anguilla pacifica. The sequence continues at coordinate 30,653,605 of CM077297.1, forward strand.
AGTGCCTACCCTGGTCTGTCCCACAGTGCCTACCCTTGTCTGTCCCACAGTGCCTACCCTGGTCTGTACCACAGTGCCTACCCTGGTCTGTCCCACAGTGCCTACCCTGGTCTGTCCCACAGTGCCTACCCTTGTCTGTCCCACAGTGCCTACCCTGGTCTGTACCACAGTGCCTACCCTGGTCTGTCCCACAGTGCCTACCCTGGTCTGTCCCACAGTGCCTACCCTCGTCTGTACCACAGTGTTGACCCTGGCTTGTACTCCAGTCTACATTCACAGGAGGACAACAGACAGTTGGCACTGGAACATGGAGGTGTGCAGCCCAGTTGAGAAATCAGAACAAGGAGAGGCAGGAACAAAGCCCCGCACAGCTGATAAGATAACCCTTCAGTGCGTCAGCCTCTCTGGCTCAGAGACAATCGCCATAAATCGCACATGGCCTGTCAAAGCTAGCTAGCCACCACTCCTCTGAGACCTAGCCCACTGTTTTAAGGACAAACAAGAGCTGAACTGTCAGCCCAACCTTCAAGCATAACAGAGCACAGCAAAATAACACAGTTCATTCAATATAACATGAAATTTTATTAAAATAATTTAAAATAATACAATTTAAAATAATAAAACTGGCAATTACGGTTATAATGTGTTTCACTACATCCTGCATGTGAGACGAAATACTTTAAAAATAGTGGGCAAGGGTAGTGAACCTACTTATAATAATAATAATAATAACAATAATAACTGTCATTATTATACAGCATTAATACAATGCATTTTATGATCTTGAGGTCCTTTACAGAGAAGGAGGGAAATTCACTGTAGCCAACAGCAGTACGTAGCAATCAAACTAGAGTTAGAAGTTGTTAAAAACATTTATAGGTTTTGAATCACAGCACTTATTTTTCTTAAGTACCTACACTTACGGACACGGGGAGATACTGTTGCCCTTAAGGTACCCGCTGAAGGACTGAATAAACAAGGTGGTGTGTCACTAGGGATCGCTCTGTCAGTACAGCCTGTGACAGTCTTATCGGCGCGCGCTGCAAGTGTATACTTGTATGCAGCATAATAAAAGAATAATCTGCAACCACGAAAAAACGTCTAAAAAGCTCTACCAATGTGCTGTGCATGTACAGGTTCCCCCAAAAAATACACGGTCCATCATACCTACTTCCCCAAAACAATAATAATAACAAGAACAACAACAATAATACCAAACAAATGATAATTCGACTCGGTGCGGAAGTATAAAATAGTTAGAAAAACATCGCCCTTTAAAAGCAGACGAGGCCGACCTATGTTGACAAAAGCAGAAAACGCACTCCGGAGAATTGCGAGTATATTTTTCGCGTTTACGAGACGAATGGATTTGGGGCAGGGTAAGAAACGACAGAGAAAGAGCTTTAAGACACTTTACATTGACATAGCTTTGTTTTGTTCAGTAATAGAATGCACGTTACCCACTCATGTCTCTCCTAAGGCAGGGGTTCATAAATGACATTTAGATGTCAACACGTTCTCAAATCGCGAGAAAAATAATATTCTAAAATCATTCACTAGGAAGAAGTGTCTTGGAATACACACCGACGTTGACCGTACTGCCAAGGCAGCAAAAATCATACCAGGCTCACACTGCATATTGATTTCAAGTCAGCAAACGCACTGCATTGAACATCGGCATAATACGAAAAATCAGGACAACCCGAAAATGTATCTAGGTCGCCATCCCCGCTGCACAACTACCTAGCTACACGGCTTTGCCCTGCTTCTGAAACGGTCAGAAACTGTGCATAGCTCATTGAAAAGGTATTGAAGGTAACTCACGTTAATCAATAAGACAGAGGAGCAAATATAATTCCGTACCGACGTTTGCCAACAATTTACTGCCTTGTTCATCGTGTCATGACATTTAGCCATCAGCACGTTAACTAGCTAGCTAGGATACGTGTTTAATGTACCTATGCCAGCCAGTCTACTAAAAACCAGTGCTAGATTAGATAGTTGGCAACAAATATTGCAAGCAAATCTGCGAGCAAACGTTTGTTTAAAATGAAAATGCGACGTTATGTAGCAACACAAGCGGCTTGTGTGTTGGCTCAGCAGATTGCACGCACAATTCACAATGGAAAGAGCTTCTACTAACGTTAGACCAGGGCAGTACTGTGAACAGCGCGCTTTCGGTTTCATAAGCGTGGCCCAAAAATATGCATAGCGGTATATAGTACTCGCTAGCTGCTAGTTGCAAAATACAGGTAACCTAGGAATAATAAATTGGTCAGACAGTTTTGGCGCAAATAAACGTAACGTTAGCTAAGCCACTAGTAGCAAGCAAGCTAGTGCTAGCTGCTTTTCAACAACAACCATCGCTAGCCGACACGCTATTTAACGTTAGCCAACTAGTTAGCTCGCAGTAGCTAACAAAATCACTACCCTGAACAACAGACATCACTTAATTTAAATATGCGACAGCGCAATACAGTGGATGCCTGTTAAATTAGTGTAAAAGAGTTGATACATTCCGAGCGCGGTCTGTGGGTTGGCAACATTAGCGAACGTTGCGTGATGATGCCGTATTCTTGCGCAAAGAGACCTGCTTACCTTCCAAAAGGCGCTGGATGATACTGTCTATGTTGAGCTTGTCTATATCGGCCATAGCTTGCACGAAGGCGACAATAAAAATATAAATATAATGATCGGCTACCCTACTAAAATAATAATTGGAAAAAACTTCCCAGTGTCTGTTTCTTTACGTTTCTTCTCATGTAAAACCCCAAAGCTAGGCAAATAGCGCTACTCCACGCCTCGACTCGTTCCAGTTCTGTCGCTTTCCGCCCTGCTCGTGCGCGGAGAGAACGCCGGGTTGCGGAGTGATACAACATGCCCAAAATACAGAACGACGTATTTCATTGGATGCAATGTAGCTAGAGCACGATGCACGCTTTTAATTGTCCGCTCAGATAAATAGTCCCTTTTCCGGCGTGCATGTGTTTTCGTGATTTTGCCTTTCAACTTTCAGGAAGCAAATAAATAAATAAATAAATAAATAAATAATCATCAGATTAGACATGTACTACCGAAATACTTGAAACTCGTGTGCTTACCATTTTTAGATCTGTGTCAAGGTCACTTGATTTTGTCTTGATCACAGAAAAATACAACCAAAAAAGGGCAATTCGTAAGAGTAAATAGCTTGGCAGGAATTTGTATGTTGTTTAGTTTTTGTGCAGATAATGAATTATAATCTTATATCATGATTGTATTTATGATGATGATGATGATGATGATGATGATGATACATTTTACAACAACTCTTGCCTTTTAACATTGTGATACAATTCCCAGCACTGGTCTATGGAACATGACAGCATCGATGATGTCACCAATGGAGGTGAGAAAACCAGACCATTAAAGGCTTGCTTCAGAGCTCTTGTCTGTTTCCACATGTTGTGGACTAAAAACACTACAGATGAGGGGCTTGCGTGCTGCAAGCGCACGTACCCAATCCTTTTATTTATGTGCCGTATGAGTTCCGAAATCCCGTTCTCACCGCGACGTGTAACCGCTTTGTCCTAGCGGTCTACCAATAGAGAAATTCACCAGCGGCTCTAGTCATGTATCCAGCGGGCATGAAGGGGACCGCCAGAGGGTGTGTTCAAGCGTTGCCGTCACCATCGCAACGCCCTTCGACCTGTGAATTTCACATTGGTTACCAATGTCACGGAGGGGAATGTAATCCTGCGGCTGCTGTAGCTAGATGTTTTCATGCTGTGCCGCTAATCCCTGGTCCCGAATCAGCCTCAGTTCTTTTCACATAACGGTAGAAGTTGCTATGGGTGTATGAGTCGCTGGTTCTAGATCAGATTTTTAATCAACAAGGTCTCTTTTTGTTGTTTCTTATATGCGTGAGGAGAAATCACCCGGGAAACGCTTTTTGTTAGCTAGCTGAAACAAAAAGGATTGACCATGGGCTACAACACATACACAGTAAAACATTCAGTATTAAATCCACTCCCGAATGGACTCATATGTACATGTAACTGTGCTCTTGAACTGTGCAAATGCAATTACATGATAATGTTGAGTGTCTATTTATTATATTTGCCAAAATCTCATTATTATGTACATTATTTTATTGGTCTTATGAGAACATATGCAGATCCTGCGATAGTATTGTTTTAAGTAATTATTGACTATATCTCTGATCTCACTCAGAGAACAAAGTACTATAATGGTATGGATTGTACTGTACACACAGAGGACTGATCAACAGGAAACAATATGGCCTGCAATCCAAAGTCCACCAACCTGCAACAAGTCATCTGTCATAGCTGTGATGTGTTAAGGTTACATAAAGGCATAATATGTTTGAGATCGCCATCTCAAAAATGGCTGATACAATATCCTGGTGGCTCACTCCTTTACAGGATTTGACTGTGGGCACGTAAACTTGCCAGAAAAATAACCTGTATTTTCCGAAAAAAAGCTTTTAGTTATTTAAAATGTGTGTTATTGGATTGGCTTCACTTACTTCCGAGTACTGTATATACAACTGAAAAAAATACTCTCAACAGTAATCTGCCCCTCTTCTCCCTCCCCGCCTCTTTCTCTCTCTTTCTGAAATTGTTTGGACAGTGTGCTAGTCTGTGACACCCAGGGCCTTGTTAAATACAGTGTACTACAGTAAGAGCCGCATGGACATCTTTGTCATGTTCACTCCCACTGTTTGGCAGAGCAGATCGGAGAGGATGAGTCTGTGCTGTGCATTGGTAATTATTAATCCCCCATGTGATGCATTGGCATAGCATGCTTATGAAACAAATGGCTTCTTTAACTGTTATCAGGAAGATTGTAGAGTGTTGTCCTAGTTAAAACCCATGCTTGGTAGTGTCAGAAGGTGCATGTTGGTGAGCCAGCAGAAACACTATCATTCATTACTGAGAATTGCTTGATGATATTGAACCTGCCACCTGTAATTGTATAATTTAAATACAGAAACAAATATTTAGACCTTGCCCATTTTCCTGTCAGCCATGTTAATTGAATAAAAGCACAGTCCAATTCTGTGAATTCCCAGAAGAAGGTTAATTTAGCCAATCTCATCTATGGCTGAAAGGTTCCGTTTACTGCCAAAATTACTTACACATTATTTATGAACCAAATTAAAATTAATCAATTGTAAATTGACAGGCAAATATCCAATGAAAAAATCAGCACTTCTTCATTTTCAGTGATAGTTGGCTTTTACCAGGCTTTTCTTTCATTTGTGCGTTTGGAGATAATGACACCAAAGTTCCCATGTTTGAGGGTTTGCTTTTTAAAAAGTGCTCAGAGAACAAAAAAAGGAAGTGCCTTAAATGTACTAATGCAACAGAAGAGATGAAACTAGCAGATAGCTGTAATTGTTAATTGTATATAACATTGTCATTAAGAATCTATTACCCATTTATGAGTGCATCTGTAATATAGAATCATGGCTGAATGTGCAGAAAATGGCCTGACACTGGAACAGCCTTATGAAAATGAGGAACACCCCTCCCCCCATGTCAGTCTGGTATCCTCAATATGAAACTGTTAAACCTGTAACGTGTGCATCATTATCACAGTGAAACTAATACACCTCTAATGTGTGTGTCATTATCACTCCACTGATTTTGGGGTGTAGTACTATAGTTACACAAGGCAATATATCACATGTATACACTCTTATGTACTGAACCACAACAGGAGCAAGTTTGTTTTTGATTGACTGTGCCATGGTTAGGCCGTAATTCTGGTTTGGTATGGTTAACCAACATTAATACTTCAACAAAGTTGCACACACCCTGTCTCTGGTCTAGGAGTGTTGTTCACCTGGTTTACTTTCACTGGTACTCATATATGTAAATCAAATGGATGCCCTTACGTCGTTTTGCATTGTAAGGAGCTCTGGATAAAAGTGTCTACTAAGGGAATATGTTGTAATGTAATGTAATGGAATGGAATGATATGCAATGGGATGTAATGTAATGTAAATGTAAATGTGCATATCACTGTATGCACAGTCTGTACTCTCTCTCTTGTGTGAGTGCATGAATCTACAACCCCTTCCTGGAGTACCCTGTAGTAGCCCAGGCCGCAGGATGGTAACCCTTTTCTAACAAAAATTTCAAGCGAGGGAGATACACAAACTGAGAACGAAGCCCGGTCACCCTGGCGACTGTCTAATTCCAGAACTGATTCGTCATCGGGGGGATGAAATGTCCGGCAAGGTCAAGGTCTTAAGAGAGCAAAGATGGTGTATGTTGGCTGCACTGTGACGGGACGGGCATCAGTCACTGTCAAACCCCTGTCTCTGAAACAGCGCGATGCCTGGGGTAGCCTTACCACTGCCCACAGCCCGCATGTGTAAAAATAACCCCGCCTGTCACTGCACTGCTTCTGCCCATTAAGACCAGCAGGACACCTACGGTTCATCCCTCACACCTGCTCATCCCATCACTCACAACACCTGCACGCACGCTCACACACTTAGACACACACACACACACCTACACACATACTCACACACTTCAACGCACATACACATACACACACGCTCACACACTTAAACACACATACACATACACATACACACACACCTACACACACACTCACACACTTCAACGCACATACACATACACACACGCGCTCACGCACTTAAACACACATACACTCACACACAAACCTGCTCATCCCATCACTCACAACACCTATACGCACGCTCACATGCTTAGACACACACACACCTACACACACACTTCAACGCACATACACATACACACACGCGCTCACACACTTAAACACACATACACACACACCTACACACACACTCACACACTTCAACACACATACACATACACACACGCGCTCACACTTAAACACACATACACACACACACAAACCTGCTCATCCCATCACTCACAACACCTGCACGCACGCTCACACACTTAGACACACACACACACACCTACACACACACTCACACACTTCAACGCACATACACATACACACACGCTCACACACTTAAACACACATACACTCACACACAAACCTGCTCATCCCGTCACTCACAACACCTGCACGCATGCTCACACGCTTAGACACACACACACACACACACACACCTACACACATACTCACACACTTCAACGCACATACACATACACACACGCGCTCACACACTTAAACACACATACACTCACACACAAACCTGCTCATCCCATCACTCACAACACCTACATGCACGCTCACACGCTTAGACACATACACACACACCTACACACACACTCACACACTTCAACGCACATACACATACACATACACACACACCTACACGCACGCTCACACACTTCGACGCACGTACACATGCCGGCACCTACACACATGTACAAACGCTCACACACATAGACACACATACACATGCCCACACATTCACAAACAATCTCACACACACACAAACATGCATGCACGCACACGCATACACACACACACACACACACACACACACACACTGACTTGCATGTGCACACACATTTAGACACACATATACAGACACTTCAATTAATTTCAATTCAATTTTATTTGTATTGCGCTTTTTACAGAGAACGGTCACAAAGACACTATACAGAGTAGCAAACATATAGACACACGTAGACACATATTACGCAGACACACAGACACACTTGGAGACTCACATATACTCAGTCATACATAGACACACACACATACATGTAATGGACATGTAACTGAGGTTATATCCCTTCCCATTCTGGGGGTTCTATAGCTTTCTTTTGTCAACAGCTACATGAAAATTCTAGGAGGGTGTATCATTGTCATAATATCTATGCAGTGTTTTTGAACAAGTTTCCAAGACAAACTGTCTTATTAATACTAAACTTAATGAGCATATTGTGCACTATTATTCTTTAAAGGGGCATTGGGTTCCTAGACAAAAGGATAATTTGAGCATTAATCATAAAGTTATGCACTTGGGTTGACCCGATGTGCCACCTGTCCATTAGAAATGTAAAGCCCCTAAGATTTGATTTTAGACTGCCATTGTTCTCCAATTTTACCAGCAGATGGCAGAAGAGGTCCACAGCAGAGCATGTTTGCTCATGTACTGTGGGCATACTGAAAACTGGATTCACTGAATCCTGAGGAAATACTGAAAAATGTCACAGATTATTCCTTAATTGATGAAAATGGTGGGAGAAAAAAAACAAATCGACAAACACTGATAATAAAAAGTAAAAAAATAACAGAATGGTGGGAACTTTGATTGTGAAACTAAGAGGAGTGATGTGTACATATTGATATATAATGGATAAAATAACATGGCTGGAACTAAATTGAACGCAGACATAGATTCGCATGTGTTTGTGTGTGTGTTTTCCTTGTGATAATAATGGGTGGAGAAAGTGCTGACATAAGCAGAAGGAATGGAGATGAGCATCTCATTGGACAAAACATGTTTTATTTTTACAGGTGTGCTCACAGAGTTACCTGGATTCCCCATCCATCCTGAGGGAACCCAAAATAAATCTCAAGGAGAGTTGAGGTTGTATCGTTTATGGTCATAGAGTTTTGGGCTGGGGGTGGGGTTGGGGGTATATGTACAGACTGCTAGGTTTTTTCCTGTCCAATCACCCTGGCTCTTATAAAGGTCCAATCAAATCCATGGCTGCACTGGATACTTTTACCCTTTAGGGCACATGTCCAAAAAAGCCAGTGTTGTGCAATATTTTTCAGTAAGGGACAAATTCTCAACTCTTCATTTAAAAAATATTTTTAAAGGTGTCAGAGTGTAAGTAACAGAGTAAATGGAGAAATAAGCAGCTAGTGACATCCCAAGCTAACACAAAATGTTCTCACAATGTTACTAAAACGTTTTGTCAACGTTATAACATTGCCACTACATGGCAGCAACATTGTGAGAATGTTTTGCGTTAGCTGGTATGCTGGCCTTGCAGGAGCTACCACTCATTTACAGCTGGGCGGGGGTAAACGAGAAGGGGAGGGGTGTTGTAAAAATGGGCGTGTCTAATACAGAACATTGGTTCTTGGGGGTTCTTACTCCTGGTCATTGTCTTCCCCATGTGTGATGATATAGACCAGGTTCTTGTAGTCAAGATTACCAGCCACATCTGGAGGGAAGGCGGTGAACATCTGCTCAATCTGAAAAGACGGTGAGTGTCCAGGTGAGAGTTGACTCCTGATACGCAAACCAGCACGTCATACAGATACACAACACAGCAAATCATACAGATACACAACACAGCAAATCATACAGATACACAACACAGCAAATCATATAGATACACAACACAGAAAATCATATAGATACACAACACAGCAAATCATACAGATACACAACACAGAAAATCATACAGATACACAACACAGCAAATCATACAGATACACTGTAAATGTGTGCTTGTGTGTGTGTGCGTGCGTGTGTGATGTCTGCGGCTCACCTCTACTGCGGAGAACCTCTCTGCCTGAGTGGTGAGCATCTGGGCGATGCTGTAGAGAGAGAAGGGCTCGGTAAATGTGTGTGTTCACAAAGGACTGGGGTCTCAGGAAAGAGGGGTTCACAGGGGTGATTGGGGGCTCAGTGACTGCGTGCATTCACACAGAACTCACTACTCCTTCTTCAGAATGCCCTTCCCCTCAGGGTCAAACACTTTGAAGGCGTTTAGGATGGTCTCCTCTGGGTCAGCACCTACAGGAACAGTCCAACAATACATTTGCATTACGTGACCTGCAATTATGCATTCCCTTTATATTATATTATATTATATTATATTATATTATATTATATTATATTATATTATATTATATTATATTATATTATATACCTTTCAGCTTCTCTCCAAACATGGTCAGAAACACGGTGAAGTTTATCGGGCCTGGCGCATCCTTCAGCATCTTGTCTATCTCTTCCTGCTTCACATTCTGACGACCTGCCGAAGAACACAGTCATCTCTGAGGGGAAATCCACTGATCAGAATGTGCACATGGTGATTTCAGAGGGAAAATCCACCAGGCAGGAGGCACACATGGTCATCTCTGAGGGGAAATCGCCAATTTTGACACACGCTCATCATCCTAATCCACCAATTAGGAAGCATAATCAGCTTTAAGATAAATGAATGCACAGCCCACCATTGATACATAATTTCTATATTGGTTCAATATTTATAACATCTCTGGCCAGCTTGTGGCTGGGATTGGAAGCAAGGGAAATGACAACACAATATTTCAGAATCTCACTGCCAAATTCTGATTATGTAACATGTTCTGAGTTCCTCCTCCCCTTATTGCAAACACTCTTAATGTTATTTCTGCATGCAGTTGATCTATTAAGATGTCCGTACACACCCAGGGCAGCGAAGGTGTCTCTCAGGTCATTCTTGTCGATAATTCCATCACTGTTCTGGTCCATGATGGTGAAAGCCTGGACACAGGAACCATGACAGTTAGCTGGTGAGCAAAACCATCTGACTCGAGTGGAGCACTTTAACACTGACACATTTACGTGTCATTATAGTAGAAAGAGAGAGGAAGTGGGAGTGATAAAGAGACAGGGAGGAAGTAATAGAGGAGAGAGCGTTTTGTAGACAGACAGAAATAGCAGAGAAAGACCGATGGGAAGATCCTCACTTCCTTAAACTCCGCGATCTGGGCCTCCTCGAACAGGGTGAAGACGTTGGAATTGGCCCCCTCTGCTGTTCTCTTCTTGGTATTTTTGGGTGCCTGTGATGGGGGCCAGAGAGCACAGTCACCCAGTCATCGGTCACATGACACGGGCTAGTCATGAGTCCGCACAAACTCCCCCCCCCCCAGAACTGGAACTGGCGACTTGTTGTATAAGAAACATTTAGAAGGGTTTACTGTTCCATAGGTTCAGCACTATGAAATACAACTCCCTGATCAGTATCCTGTGGCACTGTGTGGCCTGTAGGGTGTATGAGTCACTGGCTGGCTGGCGCTTCAGTTCCTGGAATGAGGGTGACAAAGCAATAACTATAGGAACAGCGGGCGATTCTGCCAGGGAGCCAGGGAGAGAAAAGGAAAAGAAAATCACCGAGCATCGCTTTGTGCAGACACCCTGCCGTTTCTCCGGTGCTTTAAACGTGACAGCATGGCAATCTCTGCTTCTGTTTGGCTTGCTGACATTCATAATTATGAGGAGACATGTAATACCATGTCAGATTAGTAGTATCAACCTGTGAACGCATCCCAACGCATATCATAGATACCTTCGTATCACACCCAGCTTTGAAGTCACATCTCAAACCAAACAAGTCTTCAAAATATAATAAACAATATTTTGGTTAATCCCAGCACGTGTACGATGCTTAAAATAAATATCGGGAAGGAATGCATATTCTCACAGGCTAGTGAGACATTGGACATGGCTCTTTATTTCCAGACGAAACTGTAATCAGCGTTTTGTTGTAAAGACGCTGTTAGATCTACCACACTGTGTCTCGGTCGGACTTGGTTGCTAAGATACATTTTGACCCGCGTTTCATGGGAAACTGAATGAAGGCGTTGATTGCGCGGAGCCGCGTGGCCTCACACAGATCACGTGAAGACAGCGAATGCGGTTTGATGAACTGAAATTCCCTACATTCACCGTCTCTAGACAGCCGCTCCATATCGCCCTGGGGATTAGCCAACAGCGGTTTAACGTTACAGTGAAAGGTCATTTTACTTCCTGACATTTCGCACGACTCACTTTGGACTCTGTACAGCCTCCTATAAACCCCTTATCATTATTGTTAGAAGTATAAGCAAAGCTGGAAGTCTGCATATGTGTGTGCGCGGAGGGGGTACTTTTATTCTTTGAATAATTTGATCTGTATCTTTATAGCGCATTTATACTTCTGCATCATCACAAAGTGATGAATTGAGCCAGCAATGTTTTTCTTTCCCGTGAGGTAAACTACCCAGGGCCAGCTGTGTGAAACCACAGAAATGGAGGAACTAAACAGTACCAAGAGAGTTAAACAATGAAAGTAATAATATGCCTTATTTAATACAGCTCATGTCATTATTCCGAAAAAGTTAATTTAAAACAATGATATTAATCACCACATAAAATGTGTTAAATTAATAATACATAATTAACAATGAATGAAGTAAATATGCACTGGATTAAAAATGCCCAGGTTTATCAGATATGAAATGAAGAAAAAAAGGGACTCTGATGCAGCTTTGCTGAACTCTCAAGTTGCACAGAATGGAAAACAGTAACAGCAAGGAAAAAACCTATAGCTACATTTCAAGTAGAGAGGAATAAAATTGTTCTTTTACTGTTTAAAACCAACACACTTCAGCAATAGCCTCTGTCAGGGTTTCATCACACAAATTAAAGAGGCAGTACGTATTAAGAGGTTAACATTTTTAAAAAAGTAAATAAAAAACAAAACCATCTAGTAGAAATATGATGTGCTGTGGGTTGTGAGACATGGAAAGATATGTGGAAATCCTCTAAAACGTCAACACTCTGTCTCTGAGCCTCCTTTCTTCCCTCTGTCTGCATGTCTGTCTCTCAGTGTGCATCCACATGTCCATCAGAATACAGCCTCTGTTTGCCTGTGGTCACATGCTCAGCTCTCCACTGAAACTTTCACAAGCACAGCTCTCCACTGAAACTCTCACGAACTAAAACTTTACTCTCCAGCTAACAGCACACATTCCACAATCACTGTGGCAATGTCCTGTCAGTTGGCGGTACCAGCATCCCAAGGGAAAACTCCACTGCTCCTCTCCAACTCCACTTCTCCTCTCCAAGTCTACTCCTTCTCTCCAACTCCGCTGCTCCTCTCCAATCCCACTGCTCCTCTCCAACTCCACTGCTCCACTCCAATTCTACTCCTTCTCTCCAACTCCACTTCTCCTCTCCAAGTCTAGTCCTTCTCTCCAACTCCACTGCTCCTCTCCAATCCCACTGCTCCTCTCCAGCTCTACTCCTTCTCTCCAACTCCACTGCTCCACTCCAATTCTACTGCTCCTCTCTGACTCCATGGCTCCTCTCCAATTCCACTGCTCCTCTCCAATTCTACTCCTTCTCTCCAACTCCACTGCTCCTCTCCAATTCTACTGCTCCTCTCCAACTCCACTTCTCCTCTCCAAGTCTAGTCCTTCTCTCCAACTCCACTGCTCCTCTCCAATCCCACTGCTCCTCTCCAGCTCTACTCCTTCTCTCCAACTCCACTGCTCCACTCCAATTCTACTGCTCCTCTCTGACTCCATGGCTCCTCTCCAATTCCACTGCTCCTCTCCAATTCTACTGCTCCTCTCCAACTCCACTGCTCCTCTCCAATTCTACTGCTCCTCTCCAACTCCACTGCTCCTCTCCAGCTCTACTCCTTCTCTCCAACTCCACTCCAATTCTACTGCTCCTCTCTGACTCCATTGCTCCTCTCCAATTCCACTGCTCCTCTCCAACTCTACTCCTTCTCTCTAACTCCACTGCTCCTCTCCAACTCCACTGCTTCTCTCCAGCCCCTTTCATCCATGAACACACAACAAGATACGAGTGGATTTCCCTCCATCTCCCGTCCTCTCTCGCTCCATCCAGCCTTTTCACCCCCCAAAACATCCCCATCCCCTCATTCCCCCAGTTGTGCCTTTATCACAGAGATTAAAACGAAGCCCTCATCCATGATTCAAACCCGTAACCCTTTTCAACACTGAGGCACTGATGGAGAGCGCCCATCACTGCCCCCCCCCCCCCCCCACCACCACCGCCACTCACCATGACTGAAGCTGGAGGCGTGCGTGACTGAACTGGACTCCCAGAAAAACTATGGGGATTGCGGGGAACATTGGGGTGTCTTTATGTACCCCCCCCCACACAGTTACCAGGTGATATAAATAACCCATGCCTTCTTTAGGAAGTGACAGGTAAACACTCCTCCCCCCCCACCACCACACCCCCCACCCAAACTCTGTGCCTCTGGGTTCATTGTCTATCTAGACTGTGTAGAGAAACAGCCACTGAAGGCTACAGGAACATCACTCTCTCAGCCCCCTCCCCTCCATCCCGTTTCCACCCTGGCCCCCCCCAAGGGGCCTCAGCCCCGGCTCACTGGCTGAGCTCCTAAAGCAGACAAAGAATGCTGTTCCCTCCGCGCCCCACCCTGACCCCCCGGGTGGCCCTGTCTGAGGCATGTGTAGAGGATGTTATGGCTGTTGGTGGAAAACAAAGTCAGACGGACACCTCAAATTCATTCATACCCATTCCTGCCTTCCTTTGTTCCAGTTATGGCGAGGAAAAGGTGGAACAGAACTGGTCAATACCGGTCCTTAAGGGCCACAGTGGCTGCAGGACTACTCCTAAGCTTCTTTGAAATAGACACTGTGACACATTTGAGTCAAGGCTCAGTATCCCTGGTGGACCCAGTAAGCAAGTCGGCTAGAAGCTACGCCCTGAATTTTTCACCAGGAATGTAACACCACATCCCCCACGGAACTGGTTATAATTTATTCCAATTAGTAGGAACGTTGCATTCCAGAGATTTTTTGGGTGCCTCGGGGAACAGTGGCTGCTGAGACCACACTTCTCTGTGAAAGGAAGAAGGAGTCCCATCCCAGGACGGGTGGAGTCACAACCCCTCATTAGAGGTGTGGGAACCCCCGGGACCTGCTATCGGTGGACCACAGCCAAAATAAGAACCAGAGATCTCCTCCAAAATATATCAGCACATCAATGTTCTAAATAGACACAAATACACAGAGGCAATTTTACCTGTATCACAGTATTCTGCTGTGTTTGGAAGCTAGCAGAGCTCATTCCCAAGTTCAGAGATTTTGGCGACCAGCCTCTGAGTGCTCATTTATAACACACCTGTCCACAGGGGGACAATTAATTGCCGCTTTAAGTGTGACATCACAAATATGTGATTAGAATGTTCTAAACCGAATATTCCAATGCTGATGTAACAATCACTACTGGTAATTGAAAGCGATGGAGTGCTAGAACACTGACTTGGCAAAAAAACATTTCAAAAAGCATACACTTCAAAGGCTTCATTTATTCCATTAATTAATGCTCTGTTCATAGGCCCTCAGGACCATGCCCTGCAGATGGGGCTGTACCCTTCATAAGGAGCCCTATATAAAGGACCAGTCATCATGTAGAGCCACATCCTTCATTTGGGGCAACACATACACAGACAGACACCAACAAATACTGAAGCCTCTGCACTAAGATAGCAAAAGCACCTTTTGGCTGCAGCGGTTTTATATGGTCAAGCTTACCACAAGTGCCTTTTATTTAATAAAGTAAATTTGGTGCCCCACGTGGGGCTGAACATGTCCGACCCTAATTTAGAATGCCCATTTATCTGAAACTGCGCGTTCACGTTCACATCCGCGATTCTCATCCGAAACACCAGCTGCCCCTTTTCTCTCCGCAGACTTTAAGCACACAAAGAGTGGAGTCAGAGGAGGACCGTTTATATGCGGCTTTGAAGTACAGTCCACAGGACAGGTTGAGAGTGATGAAATGCAGACCCCTCACTGACTGAACCCTCCCACACCCTGGCCAACTGCACCAATATTGCTGATACCACTGTCACAACTACCTGTCACTGCTACCTGCTACTACTGATACAAATGACTAAATCTTATACAAATATACAAGTAATACTGTCTTTGATTACTATAACAGAAAATGCCTACCACTAATATATGATTATAATAAGCTCTCTCTCTCTCGCTCTCTCTCTCTCTCTGTCTCTCTCGCTCTGTTTAGCTCTTCAGTTCCCCTCTATACCTGCAGCTGGCTCCTCTCTCAGTTTTTTTCTGAGTTGAAGACATGAACAGCAGCTGTTCCTGTGAGAGAATAAGTAAGAAAGGCCCAGTATCCACACCGGGATGAAAAACATGTACTAACACACACACACACACACACACACAAACACGCGCACATGCACGCTCACACGCATGCACACACACGCACACACACAAACACACAAACATGCGCACACGCTCACACGCGTGCACACACACAAACACACGCATATGCGTGCTCACACGCATGTACACACACTCACACACACACATGCACACAAACACGCTCACACACTCACACGCATGCACACACACAAACACACGCATATGCGTGCTTACACGCATGCACACACACAAACATGCACACAAACATGCGCACACGCTCACACACATGCACACACACTCATACGTACAAATGCTGTGAACGCTGCTGTGGGTGTGGTGATGGATCTTGTGAAGTATTATTTTTCCAAAGTGGTGTGGCAGACATATGATTTTGCCATAAAACTTTAATACCCTTTTTCCTCAAAATTCAAAGTCAAGATGTAACTACTAACTAACTATTATTTAGTATATAAATATTTAGTAGCTCAATATCTAGAAATATACTGTAGACCCACATATAAATGCAATGTACCATTTTCTTTATCTTAAGGAGATTAAATGAACAGATGGCTTGCCTTCTCTGTCTTTCTATCTCTCCAGCACTCTCTCTCCCACAGTTTCTCTTCCCAGGAGATGGCGCTCAAAACTAAATCTCAGGAAAGGCCCAGCTAGGACCATTCTGTTTGGAGTTTGCACATTCCGGGCACTCCGGTTTCCTCCCACAGTCGAAAGGCATACAGGTTAGCTCAACTGGAGAGTCTAAATTGCTCCTGTGTGAGTGTGTGAGTGAATGCTGAGTGAGTGCCCTGTGATGGACTGTTGACCTGTCCAGGGTGTATTCCTGCCTCTTGCCCAATGTATTTTTGGGATAGGTTCCAGCACCCACCCTGACCCTGACCAGGATAAGCGGGTTAGACAATGGATGGATGGATGGGAGTGTCGGATGCATACACTCGCATGAACACATTGTATTTTAACTAATGTCAGCCCTCATTTATTTTTCCCAATTTAGAAGTGCGATCATATTTTGTTGGGCTGTCTTAGGTAAATGGAGACTGACACGCTCTGTCCTCTGTACACTCCGGTCATGACAACTCCTGTCTGTTATTCTCATTTTCCTCAGAATTGTTTACTTCTGCCACCTAGTGGGCTAAACTGTCAAACACAATGGCACTTAAAGGGAGCATTCACTTTCTATTTTTCTTTTTTCTTTTCTTTTTTTTAAAAACAACAACATTTTTTCAGTTAGTGATTTGGATTGGTCCAGTTTGGCATTTATATAGCCTGTCAACAAACAAAGGGGGAATTTTCCCCCTCCTATTTGTAAAAAGCAGTGCTCCACACATACCAAAAGCTCAACATATCTTTTTCAGTAGCATATACCAAAAAAAGATTTTAGGATATGGTAATACAGAGTCATTTTGATAGGGGACTGGAATTTTGGCAAGGCCCTAGCTGCCAGAAACCCACCCCACCAGTACTAGACACGCACCAATTAGCAGTCGTCACACATTTGGATCTCTACCCAACCTGTACATCCACAAAAACACGATGATGTTGGCAACAGTTTCATTTTAGGGGGGTGAAATTTTGGATGTGTAACTTGACATATATATATATATATATATATATACGTATATATATATATACACACACACACACACACAATATTTGTGGATAGATTTGCACATCTTGCTCTGAGGAAAGTGTGAAAAATCCACAGATGAATACAAGTGTTACACACCTAATAGGTGATGCGTTAATGCACATTGATCAAGTCATTGGCAAATGAATGCCCATACACTGTCAAATCGTTTCCCAAAAAATAACTCGTGTCAAGAAATTTAAATAATGACATTTATTAAAATGATAACATTCGTCTGTTCAAGGGAGATTTGTATGTGAGTGCAAAACATATATGTGACCGAGTTATTTTTTATTTTTGAACCAATTTTGCTTGCAAGATTCGAAAAATATGTATGAATCCTGTTTTATGTGTATAGGGTGGTTCGCATTCGTTTCACGATTGATGAACAGTAATACCTCCAATGTCAAAGGGTTTGGTTTATGCTCGCCTCGTGCGAGTACGTATGTACGCAGCATGTACGTCACGATCCACGTCACGTAAAATCACCAGTGCAGCGACTCAGGGTCGGTGTTCTCGGTTCTACATCTGGACGGGTTGTGAGCTAGAGTACTGGGTTTGGCGGCTTATTCAGTGCATTGTTTGGTATTTACTGCAAAAAAGGCTGCATACCATCGATGGAACCATAGGATTGCTTCGTCTCGAAGGTAAGGTTGAGGTGACTGCTCCGTTAGCGTCCCCTGCATCGGTTTGTTTTGGCTGCGGCCTCCGTCAGGGGTCCGCCCTCCGTCTCGTAACAACAACAAAACAGACAGGGAGCCCGGCACAAGGACCTGTCGGACAGAGCAAGGTGGCAAAAGTGGGTTTAGCCACCGAGTTAGCTTTTTCTGTGGACATAATGACAGGGCAAAATATTCACCTTGGTGCCACACGCCCGTCGTCGGACGCAGCTAAACTGCTAACTAACCAAATGTTTTGGTAGCTTAGCTTGTCAAAGTTGTAACATTGAAGGAAAAAAAGAAAGTGAAAACGTCAAAAACTGGCTAGCTAACATAGCTAGCTAACGTTAGCTAGGTATAAGCACGGTAGACCTCGCTTGTTTCCAATGAAAAGCGAGCAAAGGCGGATTGTGAGCAATTTAACAAATGTTCATAATATTATGAAGAGTTAGTGAACATAGCTATATAAACTAAAAATATACTCGTTAAAAATAATCTGACTTAACACGGTTAACTTAGGAAAGTGCTAAGTGTCTAGCTAGATTTACTAGGGTAGTTTGAAAACGTTTTATAACATCGAACTAGCCACTGGCTCGGGGTTATAGCAAAGTTGGCTGACGTTTCCGAATGGATTTGCATAGCTTGCGTGGTAGTTTAATGTAACATTTTGGCACCTGCTTGGCTAGCTATATGCCAACCTGTCAACTTCATGAAACCTAAACTTAGTGAACGAATATGGCTAGAAGATACGCGATTAGGTGACTAACGCCATGTAGCTAGATTTGAGACCTTATGAATTATGTGACATTAAGTTGATAGTCGTAGCAATGAGTCGATTTAACTGCACAGATTGGAAGCGCGTTTCAGTGTATGAATGAGCGATGCATTCGGCGCGGCCTGAACCTGGCTGCTGTCCGAATTTCAAGGTTTGTTATAATATCACGAACCTTTACACGTATTCACCATTATAGTTTGTTTTGATTGTGAGCAGAATTCGTTTTTTTGGGGGGAAACGCTCAAGTTATTTTGACAACTAGTTGTACAGTAGGTCTTAACGGCCGTACAGCAATAATTTGTTTCCGCATTTGCTGTGTCAAATGAAAATTATTTATCTAGTACTACAAAATGGAAACGCAAAATGTTTACTAACATCTGGAAAGTGACATTGTGCGATGCAGTGAGTGAGTGCGTTTATTCTAAAGATGTTTGAAATAGTTTCATTTTCAATAGTTCTGAATTCTTGTCGTTTTTCCCCGCAGATGCCATCACACCGCAGGGACAGACCATGGTGACCAATAAAACAAAGTGAGGCGTTGTGGCAACTCCAGTTTTAGAGGATCAGCGTTCTTTCACTTTGCCAGTTGCAGGTATCTTGCCGACAACTTCTGACGTAAATAGTTTCTCCTCACTTACACAAGACTGTTAGAAGCATAAATTGATGTGAAGGTCTGTTTTCTTAATATGTCTGTATGGTTTTGGTTTGTGTCGAAAGCCTTTTTTTGGAAAGCATTATTTGCTTGTTTGCACCTCCTACAATGCACTTGCACTTACTTGCACGGAGTACAGGCTAGTTTCGCGGATGACAAATGTAGAATTAGTTCAAAGCACACTAAAATCCACAGTTAATCTGTCACGGAACCGAGTGGCCTAATGTAAATATTAAACAAAACAAACAAAAAAAAAAACGTTTCTTTGACCTGTTTTGGGGGAATTTCTCGTGATAAGCTGTTTGCCCAAAGCCCTTGTTGTGGCCGCGTGAGTGTCATATGATAGCACGCCTGTTCATTCATTCATTTATTTATTTATTTATTTTTTACAATTGTAAGACCCTTTTATGGAAAACTGGGGCTACTGCACGTTTTTAAGGGAAAGTAATTAGCGGGGCTGTGCCTAGTTTAGTTTGAGGTATCATCTGTATGTTTAAATGTCTGTCTGCTGCAGAGGTGGGCTTAGAGAACTAAACACCTGTGTGAACTGAATGACCACTGTGCTCTCCTGAGGAGGTAGTGTGCCCTGGAGGGGAGAGGTGGGGGGGACGGGGGACAGGGGGTCTGCCTTTACATCTGGATACTATGCTCTGTTATGGGTGAAAATTCACCTGAGAGAGGCTACTTTCTGATGTGCTAGCTGACCCATGTCCCAGACCAAAATGTTGTTACAGTAGGCCTGTCTTGGATCAAAGCTGTGTTTGTGTGGGTGTGTCCTGGAATAGAAGCTGCATTGGTGTGGGGGCGTGTCCTAGATCAAAGCTTTGTTTGTATAGGCGTGTCCTCGATCAAAGCTGCGTTTGTGTGGGCGTGTGATGGATCAAAGCTTTGTTTGTGTGGGCGTGTCCTGGATTAAAGCGGCGTTAGAGTGGCTGTGTCGTGGATCAGTTGGTGTGTGTGTGTGTGTGTGTGTGTGTGTGTGTGTGTGTGTGTGTGTGTGCGTGTGTGTGTGTGTGTGTGTGTGTGTGTGTGTGCGTGTGTGTAAGGGTGTGATGCGAGGGCGTAAGTGTGCAGTGCATATTTTGTAGGGTTGGTTGGTACGGATCCCAGGGATCAAGAATTCCGAACACTGCAATCCCAGATCGCATTTCACCTGCCAGAGGGCGTGACCTTTGCCGCAGAGCGCTGTGGTGCCCTAATGTGGCTGGCCGGGGTGGGCACCCTGTGGGCACACTGTGGGCACGCTGGCGGGAGGGTACACATGGCCAGATGCAGGGGAAGTGCTTTTCTCTGTGTGTGCAGAGTGCCCGCTTCTATGTGTGTGAATATTTCTCACTTTATTTGATGCATTTTTGGGTGAATCTTTCCTTGTGAACTGTTAGTTTTCTGTGTATGAACATGGGTGTGTTTGAACGTGCCTGCGTGTGCGTATGTGTGTTTTGTGTGCATGTATGTGTGTGCGTGTGTGTTTGTGTGTGCATGTACATGTGTGTGTCTGTGTCTGTGTGTGTGTGTGTCTGTGTGTTGGTGGAAGAATATGATGTTCGTGTGCTTCAGATGTAGGTTTGGCGCTCGACTGTGGGAAGAGCTGGTAGCAGTCAGTCACACAGCTACCCCACCATCAGATAATGCTGCAGTTATATCATGGTGAAGATATGGCACTCGTACACCATGTCCTGTGTGTGTATCAGTGTACGGTGTCTCGTGCTCTGAATTATTTCAGGCTGGAGGCTCCTGGCAGGCCTAGCGTAGGGTCAGCATTTTTTACGAAGTTGCTTGCCATAAAAAAGTGGAGTGGAGTTAGTCGAGCGTTCTTTGATTCTACACGCTAGACAGTTATCGCATCATACCTCCCCAGTCAGTCATCTGATCAGGGAAATGTTTGACAGCAACGTTCCCACACTGTCCCCACGCCCCATTCAGTGTGATTAGAACCACAGACGTGTGCCAGTAGCATATTTTTATAGTGCCGTGCTGTATCCTTACTCTTTAGTCTGTGGGAAGTAGCCTTCATGCATAAAAAGTGCTGTTATATCCTCAACAAAATAAAGATATTGAGAAAGCTATTATTAATAATGAAGTTGTTTGCAGCAGGGGCTGGCTAATAAAAAATGAAGTGTATCAAAACCAGACCTGGGTCAAATACATATTTGTTTTGGATTCAAATACTTTTTTGCGCTCTATTGATCTTGCCTGGTGTAATTGAGCCTGCCAATATGACCAGAAGGCGGGGTTTGCACTTTCTGAGTGTGTTTCATTGGTTCCAATGCACCAGAGAAGATCAGTAAAGCATAGAAAAGTATTTGAATCTAAAACAAATACGTATTTGACCCAGGTCTGAAAAACAGATGAACTGAAATGAAATGACAGTGTAAGGTTTAAACTTTGTGATGGAAGTTAGTCACGCAGTCATTTTTTTTAACAGTAGCCTCTGTCATTGCTTGGTGGATTACTTATGTAAACTTGTCCATACAGAGATGCATCTTTCTGCCTGTGTGGAGTTGGCTGAAATGGACAGGTATAATTTTGCTTTCGGTATTTGGTAAGACTTTCTCATCTCAGTCTCGGCACTCCCCCAGTGCTTTTGCACTGCTGCTTTCTTGTGCAAATAATTTGTAACTGACAAGTGTGGAAAAACGGTTAAATTGTGGTCTAAAGGGTGTTTTGTCAAGTCAGGTGTGCAAACTTGCTTTGGGTCAAAAACCATACCCTCACAGCCTCAAGGTGTTTTGGCACTTTTTGAAAAATACGGTTTCTCTTTAGAGCGCACCACAGATCTGATATGTTGTGAGTTTCACTGCAGCTTTTCGGGGGTGCTCTGATGCATTGGTTGCTGCTTTGTGCGTCTGCTGAGCCAGGTTTTGGTCTTCGGTTTTTGCTCAATCTTACTGATTATTGTACGTTATATATTCTCTGAGAGGCCTCTGCTCCCATATCAGATTTGGCCTCGTCTAACTTCAGCGTACGCTTTCAAATCAAAGTTCAGCATTAGGGCTTCAGTTGGAAAAGGCTGTTATGGTCGGATGAGATCAAAATTGAATGTGAAACATAGCAACAGCCTTGTTGAAATGATCTGCAGAAAACATCATGCATATAGCCATATTTCTTGAGGTAAGAAAGGTCTTGAGGTTCTGTGCAGGTGTGTGTGTGTGTGTGTATATATATATATAACCGGTCCTTGTGTGCTCTGTATTAATACCTGGGGCTACCTTGCATAACTGCCGATGTATTGGTTTCATTTCCTTCACTGTTGACCACTTCGCTTTGTGAGCTGTGAACAGGATGGCGGACGAATTTCATAATTACCATACTTCTATGATCCTCACTTCCCAGAATTCCTTTTTAGAAAATGTCTGAATTCATGTTCTTAAGGCCTGTCCTCTCCTCTCTTTCACCACAGATCGTGCCTGAGGCCCGGCGGAGAGGGGTGAGAGGGACATTTCTGCAGGTCGCACGCTGCCATGGGGGCCAGGGTAAACCCCCCGACTCGATACCCCCCCCCCCCGACACACCCTGGATTGGTCTGAACGTGTATTAGAAGTGTTGTCTGTTTGCTGTTGTTAGCTGTGGCCTGTATGTGTGCGGGACGTGTGTTAGGCGTGTGCTAGACTGCTGCTGATGTCCTAAAGCTAACACGGTGGTCTCTGTGTGTCAGGACGAGGAGGACTGTCACAGTCCAGCCCGGCCCAAAGGCACCTCTCCCAGGACGCCCCCTGTCCTGGAGGAGGACAGCCTCCAGGTGAGGAGTGCACTGTGCTGTCCTGCATCCCCTCCACACAGCTGTCTTAGCATGGTTTTAACACACTAACGCTGGGGGTCCTCAGTCTTGTCTGAAAAGGGCCGGTTTTTCTTTTAGCCCAGCAATATGATGCCTGATTCAACTAATGAACTAATCATGGTTTTCAGTCAAGACCTTGATGAGTAGAATCAGGTGTCCTAATACTGGGCGAATCCAAAAACCTTCACCCACACCGGCCTTTTCCCTATAAGATTGGAGACCCCTGTGCTAACATGAGACCTGAAGGCCTGGTGGAGTGCAAAATGCATTCACATTTAGATAAAGGCATTTGGCAGGTGCTGTTTTCCAGCGGAACTTACACAGAGTGCATTTTTACATGAAGTGTTTATACAGCTGGATTTTTAGTGTGGCAGTTCTGGTTTAGTATTCGAGGGCCCTGCAGAAGTGCCCCAGCCAGGAAAGGAACCCGTGACCTCTGAGTCTCCAGCCCCGGCCCCTAACCCAGCAGGTACTTGTGTCTGATTCTGATGGCAGGTGCCCTTCCTGGAGCTGCATGGCGAGGTCACGCAGTACGTGGGTCGGGCTGAGGACGCCGTCATCGCCATGTCCAGCTACCGGCTGCACATCAGGTTCAAGGAGTCTGTGGTGAACGTAAGTGTGTGTGTGTGTGTGTGTGTGTGTTGGTTCCCAACCCTGTTCCTGGAGTTCTGCCATCCTGTAGGTTTTCATTGCAACCCTAATTTGGCAGACCTGACTCTACTAATTAGCAGCTCAGCGAAATCTCTAGCTCCTGAATGAGGTGTGCTTTGTTAAGGTTTTAGTGAAGACCTACAGGAGTGTAGATCTCCAGGAACAGGGTTGAGACCCATGATTGTAAATGATTATGTATGTGTATGTTTCTGTGCCCGTGGCGTGAAGGACGTTTCTCTGTTTTTGCTCTGCCCTTCCCCGGTGTGGCTCCACTGCACTTAAGGGAGACAAAATAATTCTCAAAAAGGTCATGAAAGAAACAACTGTGTCTCCAGATAGCACTGAGATGGTGACCCTGGAGCTGCTCTGCACTTATCTATAGAGCCCTTAAGGGCCAGTCAATCAGAGCTGACCAACAGGATTACTCGGGCAGATTAGCCGGGTGTAATTAAAATAGTCACGCGGGGTGTGACTGAGAGGGCCTATCACAGCACCAGGAGCAGCGTGGCGAGTGATGTTCACTTGCCCCGTGTTCGCCCCGTCTCTCAGAGTGCGCCGGGCGTGGCCCGTGGGCGTGGCAGGCGTAGACACGGAATTCCTAGATGGGCGCCAGCGTTCTTTCACAGGCGCATTACACTGTTCTATGAGCCTACTGAATGGAGAAGACACACACACACACACACACACATAAGCACACACAGGATACTTGATGTAACAGGATCCTAGCAGCTCCTGTTCTGGATGAATGGGTTGTCATTTAGATAGTGTTTGAATAATAAATAGACTGACTCTAACCCACAATGGCAGCCTGGCCCTTGTGTATGACTGGCTGTAACTCATGGTGGACCTGCACCTCTCTCCCCCAGGTGCCCCTCATGCTGATTGAGAGCGTGGAGGTCCGGGACATGCTCCAGCTCCACGTCATCTGCAAGGACTGCAAGGCCATCAGGTGAGGCTTGTGATGTCATCAGGTGTGCTGCAGCGGTAATTGCAGTGCACCAAATATCGGTACAGACCCCTCCTTCCGCCAAACCCCACTTCTACTTCAACTAGATGCCTCCTACTGCTAACAAATCCCTCCCTTTAAACATTTTGATTCTGGTTGCAGGTGTGTGTGATTGTGCATGTGTGTATGTGTGTACGCCCTGTTTGAGCTTTGCCTTTCTGCTCAGGTGCCAGTTCTCCAGCGTGGAGCAGTGTCAGGAGTGGGTGAAGAGGCTGACGGGCGTGGTCCGGCCCCCGTCCCGCCTGGAGGACCTCTTTTCCTTCGCCTTCCACACCTGCTGCGAGGACGTCTGCGCAGGGGACCTGGATCAGCAGGGAGACACGTGCAGGCCGGGTACGCCATCCAGAGCCTCTCTCCTCCCTTACCCACAATCCTCTCTCACCCGCGCTCCTCTTTCACTCACTCTTACCCCCCCTTACCCACAGTCTGCACTCACCGGTCAATCTCCACCCTCCTTATTCACAGTCCACACTCACTCTCCACCCTCCCTTGCCTACTTTCCTCTCTCGCTTGCCATCCTCCCTTTCACATACTCTTCTCACTCACTCCAGCCCTTTCTCTACTTATTCCTCCAGTGCTTCTCTCCTTGTCTCTCTTTGGTTCCTTGTGATCGGGCTGGGTTTTATTTATGGAAAACCGTGATTCCTAACTGGTCCTAACTGATTTCCTGCCAGGGCTCAGTGTAAGACCGCAGGACCAGGTTGTTTGCACACAGAGTGATTTTAACTTCTTTTTCCTGTGGCTGCGGAGTCTTTCAGCGCTCTGACCATTGACTAATCTGGCTCTCTTTCTTCCTGCCAGGTGACCATGTGACCTCGCGATTCAGAAATGAAGTGGAGCGGATGGGTTTTGATACTCAGGGCGTCTGGAGGATATCTGAGATCAACAGCAATTACAGGTGACCCTCGCCCCTCTCTCTGCCGCAGCGCCCCCCTTTCACTTTTCACCTCTTTCTAATGCCACGCCCCTCTCTCTGACTCCGTGCCCCTCTCTCGCCGCAGGCTGTGTTCCAGTTATCCGCAGCTGCTGCTGGTTCCGGGCTGGATCACCGATGCTGAGCTGGAGAACGTGGCAGCCTTCCGCTCCTGGAAGAGGTTTCCGACCGTAGTGTACAGGTGTGTGTGTGTGTGGGCCTGCGGGTGTACTTTCATATGTAAAAGTTTTATAGTCGAAGAGCACGGCAGGTGCCAGTGTGTTGCTGGTTCAGATACCAGGTGGGAAACTGCTGCTGTACTGGCATACCCATGCACTGACTCACTTAGACATAGTATAAATGAGTACCATTGTGCAATGCCACCCTGTACATGCTAAATGCTAATGTAAGGGAATTTTCCAGTACCTGTGTCGTCATAGATAGATTCGATGCTGCTGTTGAATTGCCTCTTGATGAGGAATTGAGCTGTGCTGCGTATGTAGTTACACTTGAATAGCCTTTAGTAAGAGTGACGGTGATGGGCCACGTCTGACCATGCCTGACCGTATCCGACCATATCCGTCTAACCGGCAGGCACCAGAGCTCGGGGGCGGTGATCGCGCGCTGTGCCCAGCCGGAGGTCAGCTGGTGGGGGTGGCGCAACGCGGACGACGAGCGCCTGGTGCAGTCCATCGCCAAGGCCTGCGCCGCCGACCGCTGGGTGCGCAAGCACGCGGCCAACGGGACTGCCGCGCACCAGCATGGCTACAGGAGCGCGTCGCATGAACGGGCCAATGGGGGTGTCCCTCCCGAACGCACCAATGGGGGTGTCCCTCACCAGCATGGCTACAGGAGCGCGTCGCACGAACAGGCTAACAGGGTTGTCCCTCATGAATGTGCCAATAGGACTGTCCCTCCTGAACGCACCAGTGAGGGTATCCCTCATGAACGCGCCAACGAACGCGCCAATGGGGGTGCCCCTCCCGAACGCACCAATGGGAGTATCCCTCATGAACATGCAAACAGGATTGTCCCTCCTGAACAGGCCAATGGGGGTGTCCCTCATGAACGCGCCAACGAACAGGCCAATGGGGGTGTCCCTCACGAATGCGCCAATGGGGGTGTCCCTCACGAATGCGCCAATAGGGGTGTCCCTCATGAATGCGCCAATGGGGGTGTCCCTCAGGAATGCGCCAATGGGGGTGTCCCTCACGAATGCGCCAATAGGGGTGTCCCTCATGAATGCGCCAATGGGGGTGTCCCTCAGGAATGCGCCAATGGGGGTGTCCTTCACGAATGCGCCAATGGGGGTGTCCTTCACAAATGCGCCAATGGGGGTGCCCCTCTTGAACACACCAACGAACGCGCCAACGCGGATCTCCCTTACGAATGCACCAACGGGGGTGTCCCTCATGAATGCACCAATGGGACACACGCCAGTGGGAACTTCCCCAACGGGGCCTTCATTGACGAGCACACCAACGGGACATTGTCCCACAGCGAATTGGGTCAGTAAGGCTCACACCCTGCACGCACATTTGTTATACCCGTGAGTGACGCAATAGATCAACTTGTTGCTAAACTATGCAGCAGTAATTCCCAGCTTTGTTCCTGGAGGTCTAGCTTCCTGTAGATTTTCATTTCAGCCCTTACAAGGCACACCTCATTCAACAGCTGGAGATGTGGTTGAGCTGCCATTTAGTAAAATCAGGTGTGCCAAATTAGGACAGTAGATCTCCAGGAGCAGGGTTGGGAACCACTACTATAGAGCTGGAACTCAACAGTCTTTACAATTTGACATTGAGACCTGTGTCGGTATGGGTTCATGTAATAGGCCTGCAATGGCACGGGTGCCCAGGAGGTGGTAGCGAAGTGCCCGGCTCACCCCTGAATGCTCTGTTCCAGACTCCTCCATAAGCCGGGGATTGGAGGGCGACCTCGTTGATGCTCTCCCTCAGAAGCTGCTTATCCTGGATGCCAGGTCTTACGCGGCTGCTGTGGCCAACCGCGCCAAGGGCGGAGGCTGCGAGTGCCCAGGTAAGCTCATCTGGGGGGAAGTTTCCATGGGAGCCAGCCAGAAGGAGGGGGCCTGAATCTACGTGTTCCTTCCTTACATGTTTTCACTCGTAACTTTGAAATTGTTACATTTATTATCTATGTAATATCTTCTCTGATTTTGTACGTTTCATTCTAGCTTGCCGTTTTCAACTTTGGAAATATGCACATTCTATGTGTGGCACACCAGTAAAGCAGTTTGAAATGGAGATGCTCATTTTAAAAAGTGATCTCTTCCCCTAACTGACCATGTGTGTTACAGTGCCCCCTTGTGTCCTGTTCCCCCAGAGTACTACCCCAACTGTGAGGTGATGTTCATGGGGATGGCGAACATTCACTCCATTCGCAAGAGCTTCCAGGCCCTGCGCTTCCTCTGCACACAGATGCCTGACCCTGCTAAGTGAGCCCCACTCTCTCACAATAACCCCACCTACCTCACACACTGACCCCGCTGACCACACAGTGTTGGTTGTGTTTGTGTGGCTATTTTTCAGCTGTGTGTGGTGATTCTTTGTACAGCTGGCTGTGTGTGTGTGGTGATGCTCTGTACATTTGGCTGTGTGTGTGGTTATTCTCTATACAGCTGGCTGTGTGTGTGGTGATTCTCTGTACAGCTGGCTGTGTGTGGTAATCATCTGTACAGCTGGCTGTGTGTGGGGATTCTCTTTACAGCTGGCTGTGTGGGTGGTTATATGTGGTGATTCTCTGTACAGATGGCTGTGTGTGGTTCTCTATACTGCTGACTGTGTGTGTGGTTATATGTGGTGATTCTCTGTACAGCTGGCTGTGTGTGTGGTTATATGTGGTCACTCTCTGTGCAGCTGACTGTTGGGTGGTTATATGTGGTGATTCTCTGTACAGCTGACTGTGTGTGTAGTTTTATATGGTGATTCCCTGTACAGCTGGCTGTGTGTGTGGTTATATGGTGATTCTCTGTACAGCTGACTGTGTGGGTGGTTATATGTGGTGATTCTCTGTACAGCTGACTGTGTGTGGTGATTCTCTGTACAGCTGGCTGTGTAGGTGGTTATATGTGGTGATTCTCTGTACAGCTGGCTGTATGTGGTGATTCTCTGTACAGCTGACTGTGTGTGATTATTCTCTGTACAGTTGGTTGTGTGGGTGGTTATATGTGGTGATTCTCTGTACAACTGACTGTGTGTGTGGCGATTCTCTGTACAGCAGGCTGTGTGTGGTGATTCTTTACAGCTGGCTGTGTGGGTGGTCATATGTGGTGATTCTCTGTACAGCTGACTGTGTGTGTGGTGATTCTCTGTACAGCTGACTGTGTGGGTGGTGATTCTTTACAGCTGGCTGTGTGGGTGTTTATATGTGGTGATTCTCTGCACAGCTGGCTGTCTGCGCTGGAGAGTACCCGTTGGCTGCAGCACCTGGCCCTGCTGCTGAAGGCAGCGCTGCTGGTGGTGACCGCGGTAGACCGGGACCGCAGGCCTGTCCTGGTGCACTGCTCCGACGGCTGGGACCGCACCCCTCAGATTGTAGCGCTGTCAAAACTTCTGCTGGACCCCTACTACCGCACCATCGAGGTAGGCCTCGCCCCCTGCCTCTGCCACTGGGTCAAACTGTAGGGAACTTCTGCTGACTTGGCTGTGTTGTGGTCTCCCTGACCTGGTTCTGTTGTGGTTTGTGTTTTCTTTTGCAGGGGTTCCAGGTGCTGGTGGAGACTGAGTGGTTGGACTTCGGTCACAAGTTTGGTGACCGCTGCGGTCATGGGGAGAAAGCAGAAGACCTTAATGAACGCTGTCCCGTGTTCCTGCAGTGGCTGGACTGTGTGCACCAGCTGCACCGCCAGTTCCCCTGCTCCTTCCAGTTCAACGAGTCCTTCCTGGTGAGGCCCCGCCCTTTCCCACGCTAGCCCCACCCCTCTACCCTAACCCTACCCCTCCCACCTGACTCTGGCCCCTGCCAGTTGTGCCACCATTTTTAATACACTTATAGTAAAGGGGTAGTTCACTCAAAAACAAAATTAAGGTTTCCTCTTACCCAGAGAATGTGATGAGTTTTCTAGATATTTTCTGCAGCTCACCCTGATAAAAACAGACCTCGCGGGTTTGTCTTTGTGTGTCTTCAAAGTGCCAAAAATTTGCATTCGAAAAATTAAACAGTAACATCTATTTCAAAATATAATCCTGCGGTTTCTCACAAACAGCCACAAAACTTAATTTTTGCACAGTTTCATCAAACTACTACTACTTTTAACCAGCTGATGCTGCATTAAATTGTATTTTTTAAAATACCTTTTATAATTATCAAATATGTTCTTGTTATTATTTATTATTATCAAACGTTTCCTTCATTACATGTAGTCTCAGCAGGCTGAGTATTCAGGCTTGTCACGTGGGTGAGGCTGACTCGGTCTGCAGGACAGCGTGGTGTATGTGAGGCGCGGGGTTTGAGGTGCGTACCTCCCTCTCTCTCCGTCCCAGGTGAAGCTGGTGCAGCACACGTACTCCTGCCTGTTCGGGACGTTCCTGTGCAACAGCGGCAGGGAGCGGGACGAGGCCCGCGTGCGGGAGAGGACGTGCTCCCTGTGGTCGCTGATGCGGCCCGCCAACCGCGCCTTCCAGAACATTCTCTACTCCGCCCACTCCGAGGCCGTACGCTCCCCTCCGCCGTGTCTCTCTGCCCTTTCCCTCTCTCCGTTTCTGTGCTTCCCTCTCTCCGTTTCTGCCCTTTCCCTCTCTCCGTTTCTGTGCTTCCCTCTGTCTGTCTGTCTGTCTGTCTGTCTGTCTGTCTGTCTGTCTCTCTACCCTTTCCCTCTCTCCGTTTCTGCCCTTTCCCTCTCTCTGTTTCTGTGCTTCCCTCTGTCTGTCTGTCTGTCTGTCTGTCTGTCTCTCTACCCTTTCCCTCTCTCTGTTTCTGTGCTTCCCTCTGTCTGTCTGTCTGTCTGTCTGTCTGTCTGTCGTCCTTTCATGCTCTCTTTGTCCATTCTTCAGCCCTTTTCACTTACATTGCTACTGTTTATCTTGGTAAGATTACCACAGTAGCATTTGTGTGTGTATGTGTATATTTCCATAAAAGAAGGCTCAGGTATATCACGTATAAATTTGTTTATAGTCGTTTTCTACCTGATGTTCTCCTGAGTTGTCATGTTTATGTATGTATTTCTGGTCCTGTGTTTTCCGGATGCTTCTCCGGGCCGTGCAGGTGTTGCGGCCGGTGTGTCACGTGCGGAACCTGATGCTGTGGAGCGCGGTGTACCTGCCCAGCTCGCTGCCCACCACGCCCTCCGATGACTCCTGTGCCCCCTACCCGTCGCCCGGCGCCAGCCCTGAGGAGGTGCACCTGGGCAGGTGAGCTTCCGCCCCCACCTGCAGTGGACCAGGTCACACGGGCGATTAGCGCTGTTGTTCTGTATCAACAAAGTGCCGCCACAAGTTTCATGTCTTTTAGCCTCACCTGAAAATAAATTTTATGGTAGTGAACTATGCTGTTGATGAAAGGCATGGTAACGGCATGCACGCAAGGCGGAACACAAATTTTTTGGGAAATTTGATTGGATGCAGCCATATTGCTGTCTAATTAACAGCATTGTGATATTGCAAATATGTAAATATGCAGTCCAGCTGTTTTTCTGTACCTGCTGGATATCCAGTCAGTTTTAATGTTTTATCTGTTGTTGTTTGTTCTTCCCGGCAGACTTCCAAAGACGAGGTCCTTTGAAAACCTGCCCAGCGAGGCGGGGGGCAACGCTGTCCCAAACCGCCGCTCCAGTGACCCCAGCCTGAAGAACAAGCAGCCGGACCCCCGCCACACCTCCCAGGAGCTCAGCGCTGGGGCGGGGCCAGACGGGGGCGGGGCCGCCGACCCTCAGGGGGCGGGGCAAAGGGGGCGTCGGCCCTCGGAGGAAATGGAAGACGAGCGAGTGGCAGGGGAGGGCTTCGTGGAAGAGGAGGAGCTGAAAGCGGCTGCCAGTGAGGACGAGGGGGTGGGGCCACCGGTGGAAGGGTGCGCAGAGGAGGCGGAGCTCTCTGTGGCTGTGGGCGTGGCTGAAGGACAGATAGAAAACATTCTACAGGAAGCGACGGAGGAGGATGATGAAGAGGTTACCGCTGAACCCAAGTGCCCATCAGAGCCTTCTGTGGCTCCACCCTCTCCCTTACCAACAGCCCCACCTTCTCCTCCACCCCTGACCCCGCCCACTTATCTACCCTTGGAGGGTTCGGAAGGCCCCGAGTCTCAGCTGTGTGAGCGGCAGGTGGGGGAGGCAGAGCGGGCCCCAGAAACGTCAGTGGCCCCTGAGAGGCCAGGGGACCTGCACGCACTGAGCACCGACACCATAACCACTTTGACTAACGGGCACGCTGAAATCGCAGAAACCATTACAGAGGAAGGCGGGGTCAGGCCAGAGGAAGGCGGGGTCAGGCCAGCTGCCATAGAACAGTTATCCCCCCGCAGCTCTCCTCCTCCTCCCTGCTGTGAGGCGGAGCCAGAGGAGGGGCGGGGCCTCCACAGGACTCCAGACGGCGTCAAGAGGCCGCCCCTCAGCCCTCCGCCCCACGCTCCTGTCTGTAACGGGGGCCCCCGACAGGACGCGGGCCACGGCCAGCGGAGCCCTCTGCGCCGGCAGGCCTCCCCGACCTCGCCCCCCGGGGCCCCCCCGCGCTGCCCCCAGGACGGGCTGGCCCTGCACAGCGACGCCGTCCAGCTGCGGCTGCGCCAGATGGAGGCGGGGCATCAGCTGCAGGTGCACACGCTCAAGCGCCAGGTCCAGGAGCTGTGGAGCCGCCTGGAGAGCCACCATGGCAACGGTCACCCCGGCGACCAGCAGGTACTGTAGTCACATGGAGGGGTCCTCACCTCTAAGCAGGGCTATTACTGTATATCAGAGTACATGAAACGACAAATCTGCTTCTGATCATTCAGAGAAACTTGTAAAATGTCAGAGTCGTACTGACGATACTAAAACAAACATGTATCTTAGCCAATATGCAGAATGAAATTTTACTTAAAAAATTGTTGACTGACTGACTTGGATCAAAGAATTTATTGCTTAAAATGGGGAAACTACATTTTTTGAGTCTTACATTCTTCCTGTTTGCTGCCAGGGCCCAGGTCTGACAGTAGGTCTCTGACAGAGGCAGGCTATCCTGAGGCCTGTGCACTGATTATCAGTTGATCATCATGTGCAGTTAATTTAATTTTATTGGAAGTTGGGCACACATTCTGCTTTGTAATGTATAGGTTTCATGCATTTAAAATTTGTTTTTAAATTTGGTCACAAAAAACTTGTCTTCCTGATGTGCAGAAGGTCACTCTTCAAATGAGAGCTTTGTTAGTGTTATACCTGCATGCTGTGGTCACTGTGTTTCAGCATTATTCAGAGTGCATGCTCAAGTGCCTCACTTAAAGGAAGGAAGGACGGTACACATCCTGTTTTGGGTTCACACTTTTTTTTCTTGTATCATATCTTAATCTTTTACTGCCTTCCTTTCTCTCTGTCTCTCTCTCTCCCTCTGTCTCTCCCTCTTTTTCTCTCTGTCTCTCTCTCCCTCTCTCCCTCTCTCCCCCCTCTCCTCCTTCCTCCCTCTTTCCCTCTCTCCCTCCCTCTCTCCCCACAGCCCTGCAGTCCAGACTCAGACTGCGGTGCTGATCCTCCCTGTCACGCACACGCAGAGCTCTTGTCTGAGCCCAGCTGGGGACGGCTGGAGCAGCAGGACACAGAGGTGAGGGGCGTGGCCAAGCAGGCCCAGGGGCGTGGTCATTTGGGTGGGGGAGAGGGGTCATACAGTGATAGGGTGTGGCAGTGCAGGCCCAGGGGCCTGCTCATTTAGGTGTGGGGGAGGGGTCATACAGTGATAGGGCGTGGCAGTGCAGGCCCAGGGGCGTGGTCATTTGGGTGGGGGAGAGGGGTCATACAGTGATAGGGTGTGGCAGTGCAGGCCCAGGGGCCTGCTCATTTAGGTGTGGGGGAGGGGTCATACAGTGATAGGGCGTGGCAGTGCAGGCCCAGGGGCGTGGTCATTTGGGTGGGGGAGAGGGGTCATACAGTGATAGGGTGTGGCAGTGCAGGCCCAGGGGCCTGCTCATTTAGGTGCGGGGGAGGGGTCATACAGTGGTAGGGTGTGGCAGTGCAGGTGGGGGGTGTGGTTATGGTGATATCTGCAATTCCGTGTAATTTCATTGAAAGATATGCATTAAATACATAAACGTATACGATTCTTATATTCCTGATATTCCAATATACATTGGGATATAGTCTTTACCTATAAAACAGCGCATATAGCTTTACACTGTTCTACCATTATTTTTATATATTTATACAAAGCTACGTACATCACTGATACATGATGATGTCATCCCTGGGTTATGGGCTGTGATTGGCTGAGTGTTGGGTGGGTGGAGTGTGACTCTCTGGTCTTCTGCAGGTGGCCCAGTGGTACCCCGACCGCCTGGCCAGCCACTGCTACGGCTGTGAGGGCCGGTTCTGGCTGGCCAACAGGAAGCACCACTGCAGGTAGACCACCTTCACGTGTGCATTTACAACAGCAGTGCGTGGACATATACAGCTAAATGCTAAAGTATTGCAACAGTTGTCTAATTGGTTGTTTCTCTGTACTAATCAAATACTTCAAATCAAAGAATGGCTCATGTGACTATGAGGCAAATTTCACAATTACAGCATTTATTTCATTTGTTTTTAAACAGACATTGACTATACTAGAACAATGCCATTAATCGGGTCGAGTATCTGATAATATCATGGTACAGAGGAGTCAAGTTATCTGATAGTATAGAGGAAAAACAACCAATTTGACACTACTGTCCCAATTCTTTTGCATTTAACTGTAGAATCTTTCTGTACACCATCTGAAGAATCTGGCTCTTCCTCACTGCCTGCTCTACGTAGCTCCCAGTCTGGTGCTCTCACGCCTGGGCTATTGCTGTTCCCTTCTCGCTGGCCTCCCTGCGTGTGCTGCTAAACCCCTGCAGCTCATGCAGAACGCAGCCACACGACCCGCCTCCAGTCTTCCCAAGTGTGCTGATGTCACACCTCTCCTCATCTCACTCCACTGGCCTGCTGTCACTGTTCTCATCAAGTCTAACGCTTGAAGAGTAGCCTTTTTGGAATGTTTTTTCAAAATTTTAAGCCAGTGTTCTAGAACTCCATTGCCTCCAGTTACCAGTAGTGATTGTTAAATCTAATCACACAGCAATGTACACAGCTTACATTTTACATATAGTCCATTTAAATGGCTGGATATTTACCTACCTGCCCTGGGTATGTACCTAATGCCCTACTTACCTAACAACCTCAGAGTTACGAGCCCAGTTCCCTAACTAAATTGAAAATAGCCTCTCTTTGATTGTTGTTCCTCTTCCTTCCCTTTCTCTCTTCTTTCTCCTTCACTCTTCTGCTTCTCCCTCTCTCACAGAGGAAAACAGCCTGCTGAAGAAGCCTGGTGAGACCCCCCCCCCCCCCCCAGAGTCACACTTACACTCTCACACCTTTTTATCTCCTTATCATTGACCTCATTCTCCCGCCCTTTGTGATGAGATGCGTTTCCATGACTCCCTTCTCCTCCAGACCTGCATGGTGCTCAGGCAGAGATCATTTATCAGAATAGAGATGGTCCACTTCAGGACTCTATCCTGTCCCCATTCAAATGTCCCTTATCACAGGGCATGCGTCTGTAATACTGAAGTGGGAATGGCACCTAATTTAATATTAATTTATTTATCCCCGTAAATAGTCGTGCTATTGTTCAGTGAAATTATGACAGCTTGCCTTGCTTGCAATGCTATGCATTTTAGCAGTTTTGTGATTGCAGTTCTTGATCAAATCTCACTTGTCTCTGCATATTAATGAGGGGGGTGGGTGTAACTGGAGTTACTATGGTCATTTTTACCCATTAACCCTCTCACTACCAGTGCACATTTGGGTAGAACTCAAGTAGTAATACTGCATTTGAAATACTGGAACTATTTAGTAAGATTTCGGAATGCTCCTACAGATTCCTGAGAATTTGTCCATGAAACATTTGGCAACCAAAAAAATAGTTACGCGAAACAAAAGGTTTGGTCTGAATATTGTTGAAAATATTTTCTTTAAAATGGACGGTAATATGCAAGACCTACTGGAGACTAAACGGTTAAACTGTTTCATGTGTTAGATAATCCGGAATGAAAACCCACACATTTACTTATGCTCCAAAACAAGATATATTTCGTAATTTATTAAATTTTATATTAAACCATGGTAGACAGCATTTCATACCATAGGTCTTCATCAGAACCATTTGATTTCAAGTTGACTACACAGCTACAGCT
The DNA here is from genome assembly GCA_039654925.1 of Anguilla pacifica. Taxonomy (NCBI): domain Eukaryota; kingdom Metazoa; phylum Chordata; class Actinopteri; order Anguilliformes; family Anguillidae; genus Anguilla; species Anguilla pacifica. The sequence goes on from CM077297.1 coordinate 30,689,964, forward strand.
GACATTAATTTCATAGAGTGTAACTTTTTACATGGTTGAATAAAATATTGATCTTTTTTTTTTGGAGAATTAGTATGTTTTCATTCTGGATTATCTGATGTGACCGGAATTCTTTGGTGTGCGTATGTTTGTTTTTCTTATAGAACGTATCTGACCCAGTTGTGGTTATTGTCTCTGTAAACACCCCGAGCGTAAAGGCTGTACACTGCCTGGTTCCCCCCTCTCAGGTCCCTGAGCGCTCGCGGTCTCTCTGGTGCCCCCTGCAGGACCTGCGGGAACGTGTTCTGCGCCAGCTGCTGCGAGCAGCGGGTCCCGGCGCCCAGCCGCGCCTGCCAGGCCTGCCGCTCCGCCCTCCCCCCCGTCGACCTGGAGCTGGAGAAGCCAATCACGGCCAGCTCCAACTAGGACCCGCCCACTTTGCCTTCCTGATCGCGGCCAGTTCCGTCTGGGTCCCGCCTACCCGCTCCTCCAATCACGGCCAGGTTCACCTTGGTCCCGCCTACCCGCTCCTCCAATCACGGCCAGGTTCACTTTGGTCCCGCCTACCCGCTCCTCCAATCACGGCCAGGTTCACCTTGGTCCCGCCTACCCGCTCCTCCAATCACGGCCTAGTTCACCTTGGTCCCGCCTACTCGCTCCTCCAATCATGGCCAGGTTCACCTTGGTCCCGCCTACTCGCTCCTCCAATCGCAGCCAGCTCACCTAGGCCCGTCCCACTGGGAGAATTAGAATGCTGTATGAGGTTATGATGTGTAGACGTGTGTACGTGAGGTGCATTGTATATATCTCATTTTCGCAGTTTAATGTATAATGGCGCGTGTGTGAGAGAGACGCTTTGAGTGGATTTTTAAAGGCACTAAGTGGACTCACGGTGGATTGGACAGACTGACTTCTCACGGGCTGCAGTGGGTGGGGCTAAACCGAAGCCACACCCAGGGGTGGGGTCAGACACCACTGGGCCCCGCCTCCTTTTTGGATTTTGCTTTCAGTCTTTCAGACGGAACTTCCGAATGCTGAACAGTGGGGGTGGAGCCGGGGGGGGGGGGTTGGGTGGGGGACGTGGAGCACTTAGACTGTAAAGAATAAAAGGCACTACTGGCCCTAACAGAGTCTGAGTGTTGGTGTCGGGTGGGTGGGCGGCTGTGTTTGTGTTTGTGTAATACGACCTGACAGGCTCGTTATGTCGGCCTCAGGCTGCACTGGCGGGATTGGTTTTTTTTTTGGTTTTTTTTAGGTTTATGACCACTCACTAAATGTGCAGAGTGCGCCCACCCCTCCCCTTAACTACCTAGTTCATCCTGTTGTGCAAGGCATGTGTATGTTTGAATGTTTCATATTTATGATCATATTTCATTTTCATTTTTGGTTTTGAAACTGTTTTTAAGTCCAAAAATGCAAGAAATATTTCCACATATTAAATACACCTGCTGTGTACATATTTAAATTCATGATAGATGTAGCTGAAATTGAAAAAAATTTGCCAGCAAATAAATAATCCGAGTGCAAACTCTATTTGGGGTTTGGAAGCCCAATGCGGCAACACTTGCTTCACAGATTTGCCTTTGCAGAATTTTCAGGAAAAAGCTCCTGAGAATCCCACTGGTCCAGGCTCCAGATATGGAGGAGAGATCTGTGAGCACTTTTCAGTATGCTCTTTTCCGTGCATACTTTTCAGTGTGCACTTCAGTGTGTACTTTTCAGTGTACATTCATACTCTGCTAGGGCACTCACTTTCAGGCAATGCCAGTTCTGTGACCTATTTTTGCCGTTTGGACTTTTTAAAAACCGGAAGCATATTATAATTCAACCAAATGCAGGAAATCCACAAAAGAACAGGGACATTCTATACATGAGAGTAGCTCAGTCATGTTTAATGCAGTCTTAACATTTAGAAAAAAATCAGGAAAAACTACAGTAAATAGCAGTTGTCAAGACATCACCATCTGTTTTTTTTGTTGTCATATATAAGCAGTGAATACAGCAAAGATAGGAAAAGCCAAAAATAAACGATGTAAAGACTAAGTAAACATTATGAAAAATAAACGTGACCCCGATGTGGGGATTCTTCTGCGAGGGAAAACTTTTTTAATGAGACTTGCTGTGCAGCTCTGCCATTTCACCAGGACTTTCGGCCATGACTTTTTCACCAAATAATTTTGTGCGTTGTACCTCGAAACTGATCCAAGATCAGGGGCCTTATCTATTGCATTTTTGTACACATACAGTATTTTATTGTGAATTGTGTGTACGATGAAATTCACGTAGGTGTGATGTAAAAAGATTTTTTTTTTAAAACATGAAAATGTGCTTGCCTCTAAGCAAGCTCCAGACCGTGTGTATAAACTATCCCTTGTGGCTGGTCAGCTGTAATGCAGGTATAATGCTTGCATCACATTTTCAGCTGCAGCTTGTACACTGTAATTGCTAAATAATTTACATGGGAAAAAGGAGACGGCTTATAAAGCTAACTGAAGGCATTCACTGGAGAGAGAAATTGAGCTTGTTTACGGTCACAAGAGTTCATGGTCACTTGCGATTTTTAGGTGAAACATGCAAATGTCGGACGTATGAATCTTTATTCAAATATACAAACATTATATAAATCATCCTTACTCACAGTACAATAGATTTGAATATAATATCAAATATAGCATGAAATCCAAGCAAGTTCTATAAATGAGGCCCCAGAACCTATATTCATAAAGCATTGCAGAGGAGTATTGCTGATATTTTATTATATATTATGTTTTTTTATAGTTTATTATATGAATGGTAGACCGGTCCTACATCAGCGCTATTGCTCGCGTGCTTAGTGAATACAGGCCCTGATCTTGAATCAGCGCTGCATTATAGCTCAGAATAGATAAGGTTGGATGTGGATACTGGAAAACTGATCCTAGATCAGCACTGCTCTGAATAAGGTGAATGGTAAAAAGAAGAGGGTAATGGTCATGTCGAACTGTGGGGGCCCTGGCGCGGAGAGCTGCACAGAGTGCGCTAAAGCGATAGGAATACAGCAAGCTGCAGGGGGCGCTGTTGAGTCTTCTGTCCTGCTGCAGTGTTCGATGTAGGTGCTGTCACCTTTATTCTTCAAAATAAAACCTCTCAAAAAAATAAATAAACTATTTTGGACATTATATATATCACACAAGCTCTTAGCAAAAACTTGGTTTAATTCACAGGAAAGCAGCATTAACGCAGCGCATGTTTGTCTTTTTTTTTCGTTAGCGGCTAACCGGTTCAGCACCTGGCGCAGGTGAGAAGCACATTGTACCATGATGCAGGTGGGTAGCTGGACTCCGTGCCGTCGCACGGAGGAGAATAACGGCATTCCTTCTGGCGGGACCGGGAAGTGGGATATTCTCAATGGAACAACATTCAGGTCACATGTTAGAAACACTTATTTAATAAAAATAGACACGGCTGTTCACCAGCCTCATACTCCATTTAATCTCTACAAAACCCAGAGTCGAGCTATTTACAGAGGCCATCGGAGAAAGCGACACTGTGGAGGTTTGGCTGAACACTTTGGCCCCAGTGAAGCCTTGCTAGGTAGGTTATGGGGGACAGGGGAGAGGAGAGGGTAGACTACACTCACTGGTCACTTGATTAGGTACACCTGTCTAGTACTGGGCACCCTTTGCCTGCAGAACAGCCTGAATTCTTGGCGGCATGGATTCAACAAGGTGCTGGAAACATTCCTCATGAAATTTGGTCCATGCTGACTCGATAGCATCACTCAGTTCCTGCAGATCTTTTTGGTCACACATTCATGCTGCCAATCTCCTGTTCCTCCTGCTCTATTGGATTGAGATCTAGGGACTGTGCAGGCCATTGGCCGAAGTCACTGTCATGCTCACAGATCCAGCTCGAGATGGTGGTTGCTTAGTGACACGGTGCATTCTCCTGCTGGAAGTATCCATTTTAAAAAGCGTAGACTGGTTGTGAAGGGATGCACATGGTCAGCAACGATGCTGAAGTATGCTGTGCCATTCAAATAAAGCTCAATAGTTATTAAGGGGCCTAGCATGTGCTAAGAAACCATTCCCCACACAATTACACCACCACCACCCTGCACTACTGACACAAGGCAGGATGGATCCATGCTGTTTATGCCAAACTCTGACCCTCATCTGCATCTCTAGAAATTGATTTTCGTAAGACCAGGCAACATTTTTATTGGCCAGCTTTGGTGATCGTGAGTCGGCTGTAGCCTCATCTTCCGGTTCTTAGCTGACAGGAGTGGAACCCCGGCGTGGTCTGCTGCTGTAGCCCATTTTAATTTCCCTCCAAACCACAACCCCCCTCTCTAAAAACACACTAATTGGTTACATTTCTCAGGTGGGAGCAGGGAACTTCCTATATGTTGGTCAGGATAACGTGAGATAATGTGATTCATCAAAATTCTGCCTGATGAAACTACTACTGAAACACACAGCGGCTTCGAGAGTGGAGGTCGGGTGTGGGTGTGTGTGTGAGAGAGAGAGAGAGAGAGAGAGAGAGAGAGCGCAGCGAGGACACAGCGAAATGCGGTCATAACAGTGGCCGTAGCGGCCCATGGAAGGCGGTTCCACTGCGTTGGCGTGGCTGCGTTCCGGTCGCGCGCTGAAGGGCTGCGGTCAAAGGGGAGGGGTCAGACGGTCACATGATCCTCTGTTTAGGAGCCTACAAGGAAGTGTGCACTCATCTCCATCCACCAATCACAGCAGACACAGGTGAGGGCAGATCACCAATCACAGCAAAGATTTATAATCTCCAGTCCCCAACACAGTGGTTTTAGTTGTATATAGGGGCTTTCATCTTGGTATTTCAAAGAGCTTACAGTGAAGTGTGGTGGGGAAAACAACCATTACTCGTGTAGCCACATCTAAAGCAGAGAGTTAGAGATTATTAAGCCAATTCAGCTGGGGGTTGAATGGTGAGAGCTTTGTTGGGAATTTGACCAAAACATCATGGAAACCCCCAATTGCTATGGGGTTTCGATTGACCACAGTGAGTCAGGACATTAGTATAATGTCTTATATACGAGACGGCATCCACCAAAGCTCAGTCTTCCTGTCACTGCTCTAGGACGTTGGATTTTATTTGGTCCAAAGGGAAGACTGCCCCCTACTGGCCAACTCCTCTTCCAACAGCAACATAGTTTTCCCAGGAGTTGTCCCATCCTAGTGCTAACCCTAACAATAACAGTAGCCCTAACCAAGCCCCATCCTGCTAAGCTTTAGTCCTCAAGCTGGTGCAAGTTTCACAATGATAAGGCTGCTGGTTGAATACTACTCTGAACTCTGTATACTCAGACAGACACTGCTGCAGCTGAGAGTGACTTCTGTTTTGTGCAGGCAATTCATTTTTTTCAGGCACTTCTGCTGGGCTCCTAAAATGAGGCCCGATATTAATCTGACCTCTGACCCACTCTGCTCTAAGAGCAACCCTTGCAGGACCAGAGAAGTGAAGTTCTGTCAGACTAGGGGCGGGACCAGAGGTATGAGTCGTTCCACTGATTGGATGAGGTGATGGAATTGTCACAGTCAGACAGACGATTGATCCCACACCTGCAGGGAGAAAGAGAATGTGACAATAGGGCAATTGGCAGTACGGAGTATTTTTGGAATCCTATAATCCAAAATCCTATGGTAGAATTATTTTTAATTTGTAACAGTCGTAGGTGGGTCCTTGGCCTTCAGGACTCCACTTGACTTTAGTGAAAAAATTTGGCAACGTTTTTTTAATGATAAAAAAATAATAAATTATGGGATATTGTTAATATAATAGGTAATATAAAATAACTTGACATCCAGTAAATTAAAATTCCTACAGTAAATTTGTATGAAATTCATGTCAATCATAACTCACATTGTGTTAAAGAATCCACCCGAGTATGATGAAAACAATTGGAAAATATGAAGTGTCTCAAGTGTACAGAAACAGTTCAACCAAATACCTCCAAACTCATTGGACAACGCTTCATCCTACAGCAAGACAGTGACCCCAAACATAATGCTAAAGAGACAAAGGAGTTTTTCAAAGCCAAAAACTGCTAAATGAATGACTGGCCAAGTCATTCACATGATCTGAATCCAATTAACATGTTTTTCATATGTTGAAGGGAAAACATAATGCAACTAGCCATAATGCAAACAAACAGGAACTGAAGATGGCTGCAGTACAGGCCTAGCAGAGCATCACCAGAGAAGATATGCAGCACCTGGTGATGTCTATGGGTCACAGATTTCAAGCAGTCATTGCATGCAAAGGATTTGGTGAAATGGAAGTGAATAAAAATACTCTTAAATAAAAATAAAGGACACGCAATTTAACCACATGTGAATTGTTTGATTACAAATCTAAAAATGCAGAGTAAAGGGCCAAATCAAGAAGAAAAAATGTCTCTGTCCAAAACACGTAGTTTACTTTGTATATATATATATATATATATATATATATTTTTTTTTTTTAATTTTTTTTTTTAATTTATTTTTTAAGAGGGATATTGTAGAATTTAGCAATTCCATAATTACAAAACACTAGACTAAAATTTTATAGTCATAGTCATAACTTCCACATTAACTTTTACAGGGAAAAGCTGTAGAATGTTCTTTCAAACAAAGCGTGTTAATTTGTCAAACAAGTGCAAGAAAGCGCGACTTGCTTGTCTGTAATGGGAACTCATTTTGAAGGGTATGCAGTAACTTTCTGCCGCATTGCTGGCAAGTCAAAGAAGGTAAGCATCTGGCATGAGGATTTTAAAGACAGCTTCCACTGAAAAGTAAGTAGAACATTTCCTTCTTTGCTGGTAAATCAGGCATGTTGTGCGTAGATGTTTACCGTGAATTGTAGTGTAGATGTGCACTGGAAGTCTAAGTGTAGATAGCTGGCACACAACAATGGCTCTCCAGTTCAGTTTGTTACTTGCTACTGTCTTCTGTTACTGACAATATTATCCACAACAATACCTCCATGAGCAACTCAAACGAATAAAGGGCATATTCATACAGAGCATAATATTAGCCAACTAGCGTACACTCAACTGGTTTGACACTGACTGCAGGGAGCTGAACAACAATTTGTTTCCTGTGGTCTATACCTCAGCTAGTTGCCGAAATGGCAGGCCAATGTTAGCCAGTTAACAGGCATGCAAGAAGTCTCTAAGTTGTATGTCATGTTAGCTTGCTGGAGAGATGCAGGATGAATATCTGTATAAACATTTTACCAACCGCCTGTAAATAAATCTTGAATCTTAGCAGCCTGTTAGTTAGCCTCTGTAGAAATTTAGCCTGCAACCTTCAGAAATTTAGCTGTCCCTCGCTCGCACCCCAACTCCCACTGCCCCCCACCTTGTTGACGGGCGTGAGCGGCGTGCGGACGGATCCCGTGTGGAGACGGGGCCGATCCTCGAAAATCCTCCCGGGGGAGCGGTCACGGCGGCCCTCCATCGCCCGGCCCGGGGACTTGTCGTGCTCGAGCGGGCGGGCGGGGGACTTGTCGCGGTCCAGCGGCCGCGCGGGCGACTTGTCACGGCGGAACTCGGTGCGTCCCTCGCGGTAGCGGTGCGGCGTGCTGGGGTCCCGGTGCAGGCCGCCGTCCAGGGAGCCGGGGCTGGAGGCCAGCCGCTTGGAGATGTGCTCGGTGTAGCTGGGCGGGCCCCGCTTGGTGGGGCTGCTACGGAGACCGGCACAAGGGGCGGGGTCAGGGGCGGAGCTTGCACGGTTTCAATAAAGTGATTATATGTATTCATTAAAGCCTATTTTACCATTGCAACAAGGAACTAGACAAAGTTTAGTTTTTAAAAAATTTTTTTAGCAAAGGTAAAGAAAAAGAAAACAAAAAACCCAGAACCTTAACTGGGAAAGGTCGAGAAACTCCTGGCATGTGTGGAAATTTAATTCAAACAAACAAATTCAAACACTCATAAAATATGTCCATCATTTCTCTGAATAAAACCAGAGAATTTGAAATTCCTGGAGAAAGGTGCTTTGGTAGGCCTTGGTGGCCTGTCTCTGTGTGTGTGTGTGCGTTTTTAATTGCTGCTCTATCACACAGCTCCAGTTACAGAACTGGGATGCGATACTTCTTCATGTGCCACCATAATGGGTGGACCAATGTGCTGTCAATCACCGAATTCCCTTAACTAATCCAAAGCTCACAGGCCTTTGCTCCCCAACAGGAAAAGGGTACAGCAGATTCAAAGCATTAACTCACTGACTCATGCAGAGTTCGTAAAGACTCATTACCCCAGTTCTTTTCAACTAGCCAGTTTGATCTCCTCTCTTTTAAATGTAATTTTCAGGCCGACTCCTCAGATCAAACACACTATCACTCATCTTCACATCAAAAACAGGGAAAGAGGAGGTCAGAAGGATGAAATGGATCAGTGGAAAAAGTCTTGCCTGCTGCTCTCCCACTCATAATAGTGACATAATCATGCTAATGTAGGTTCCTACATGAGAACTACGTAACACCTTCAAAAGCATCCATTACACCTTGTACCGACATTCACAAACTCTTCAAATGAGCTACAGCTAGCGGATAAAAATTAAAACAGCAGCATTCCAACTTTTGACGATTCTGAAGGTTGCATAATAGTGTGTGACGCACTTTCCTGGAATGGTTGGAGTGCACTCATACCCTTGGAAGGCAAGGTGAATGTCTTAATCTTCACTGCGTGTTAGAGATGTATTATCCTGCCGAGAGGGGTCTCTTCCAACATGACAAAGCTCCGGTCCACAGAGCGTGAGCAGAAGTCCGGCGGTTTGAGGAACAAAGCAGTGACTTTATCTGCATGTCAGCTGGACGTGCTACTGTAGGTCACCAGATCCAATCCAAGTCCAATCAAGTGTTGGAGCCAAAGCATTGTCATTATTAAGAATCAAGTTTATGAGTTAGAAAATATTATGGAGAAAAACTTCTCGTTTATAAGTTACAGTTTTGGCCTATATCCTCATTATAAAAATACTAATTTTTTATTGCCAGGCTGTACTGCCAGCGTGTGGTGGCTCAGCACCCCGTTGAATAACTAATGACTTCTGCTGAACGAGAGGACCAATGGGTGCAGTGTTTATATATAGACATGCCCACAATGAGACACGCCCACAGAACCCGGGCAACAGCTGTATCTAATCATGGGAGTACGAGGCATGGTGACACCAAAAGTGTGTGGAGCTACAGTATGTTCAGCTGTCAATCACCCACTTGTTTGAACCAAACAAAAGGTTTTGCTCTCCACAATAAAACACAATTAGTTCAAATGAGTGAATTAATAGCTATATATGACAGCATCACCCATTTTTGGTGTCATATACAGTACTGTGCAAAAGTCTTAGGCACCTGTAAAAAAAATGCTGTACAGCTAAGATGCTTTCAAAAATAATTAAATGAAAGGTTCTAAATATCAAAAAAATAATATAAAGTGCAATAAATAGTTAAAAACTAAATAAAATCAATGTTTGGTGTGACCACCCTTCGCCTTTAAAAATACATCAATTCTCTTAGGTACACTGTCCGGCAGTTTTATAAGAAAATCGGCTGGTAGGTTGTTTTGGAGCAAGCATTTTGGAGAACTTGCCACAGTTCTTCTGCAGATTTTGACTGTTTCGCTTGCTTCTGGCTCTCCAGGTAATCCCAAAGCTCTACTCTGAAAAGTAGTCTATTACTTAAAATATTACTCTATTTAACAAAATCCAATATGTATCTGTAAAATTTAATTTTTTGGAAAATTCATGTTTGGAAAACTCAAATTTGCTCTTTTCTGCTGACACACTAATGCAGAAAACAAAAAAATAAACATCTAAGACCAAATATATGTATATATGTATTATATTTATAAATCTAGGGTGCCTAAGATTTTTGCACAGTACTGTATATCTAATGTTCCCATCACCAGCTGTATCTGTATCTCCACCCTATCAGTACAGAGAACTAACACCGTGTTCTAACTGAAGTTCACACTCTCCCAGTCAAACAGCAGGTGGTGCCATTGGGACGGTAAAATTCTAAGCTGTCTGCTAATCAGGAGTCTGAGAGTGAAACAGATTAGCACAACTTTATTTATTTCACACCAAACAATCAACACAAGCCCAATAAAACTGCCGTTCCTCACACATCTCTCCCCACCCTCCTCAGCGGGGATTATGACAAATGAAAAATGGGCTCCACTTCCTGCAAAGGACAAACACATCATTAAACCCTCTGAATCTCATAAAACGCTGTCTGACGAAATGCAGTCCTCGTGCCGTACCCAGCGATACACCACTCCTGTGATCGCACCCCAGCCTCGTGTCAAACGCACCCCTCACACCTGCGAACACACCCAATTCCTGTGCGCAACACCCTTGTTCCTGTTCGTAACACTCTTGTTCCTGTGTGTAACACTCTTGTTCCTGTGTGTAACGCCCTTGTTCCTGTGCGTAACACCCTTGTTCCTGTGCGTAACGCCCTTGTTCCTGTGCGTAATGCCCTTGTTCCTGTGTGTAACACTCTTGTTCCTGTGCGTAACACCCTTGTTCCTGTGCGTAACGCCCTTGTTCCTGTGCGTAACGCCCTTGTTCCTGTGCGTAACACATCCCAGGCTGAGGTTGCCTTGGTGGCAGAGAAGGCTACGCTCTGAATTCAGCCAAACATCGACTTCACCCCACCACACTAGGGGTCCGCATCCTGACGCGAGCACAATTTTGTCCGGCCTATTTTTAGCTCTGTGATGTCAGGTCAGATCGAGTACAGGCCCACAGACCTTCTTCACGTAAGCGCTGCCAACCTGGAAGTTTACTAATGTTGGCATAGCAACAATAACGATTTGCTGTCAATAATGACTGACAACAACGGCACGAAGCTTCCAGGTTTCGTTATGCTCGACTAGCAAATTAGAACAGCCATATTTGAGAGCACAGGAGTAGGAAACTTATTAACCTCTTGTTCAACAGAAGGAAAAATGGCACTAAAGCAAGCTGACTTGCCTGTTCTGATCGACACAAACATTAAAATATAAATGATTCCTCTATTTTACAAGCATACTTTATGCAAGCACACACTGAAATAACAAGGAGATCGTTCCTGTGCTGTTTGTTGCAGAGGTGCAAGCGACAAACTTACAAACATCACGTTTAACAGAAGGAAACGTGTTTTAAAAAGTGTGAAGGCTCAAATATGGATATTTTAATTAGCCAGCTGAGCATTGGTACACTACAATAACTAGAAGCTTTACTTAGTGCCACCGTTGGCAATCATTGTTAACAGCTAGTGGACGTTTAGAGTGTTGTTGGCTTGTTATTTCAGTCACCGGGCTGTGTCTGGTTTAAGATTCAAATGTGACTAGTGTTTGTCGGGCTGGTATGGGTCGGGTTTGATTTAGGCAAGCTCGGTCCTCATTTCCGGCCCCATGCAGGCCTCTACACCACACTCACCACAGCCCCCAAAACTGAGACAGGAAGACAGGAACAGAAGAGAGGAAAAAGAAGAGAGAGCAATAGAGGAAGAGACAGAGTGTGAGGGAGAGCAGAGCTCTACACTAGCATTTTTTCCAAGGAGCATGTGTGCTTCAAAAATTTAGGGACACACAACTGCATCCCAATTAGTAGATGTGCTCCAAAATGATTTTTCCAGTCAGCACACGTCAGTTTTTGGAAGCACTGTGGAGCCCTGGAGAACAGGAGATAAGAGAGCGGAGGAGAGCAGGAGGAGGCAGGGAGGAGCTGAAGGAGACGGACGGCGTGCGCCCAGCAGAGGGCGCTCCCGCTCACCTCCTGCCGGAGGAGGTCCGGTGCAGCTCGGACTCCCGCACCAGGTTGCCCTTGCAGCAGATGACCCGCAGCTTGTTCTGGTAGGAGGAGGCCAGGTACACCGCCCCCGAGGAGATGGCGGGGCCAAGGTAGCGCGGGCTGGGGATGTCCAGGTGAACGTGGGCCGGGGGGCTGGAGGACCACAGGGGAGACGGGAGAGGAGGAGGAGGAGGGGGTCAGCTCAACGCTGAGCACAAACCTGAACACTCACACGCTACAGGTCACCTGCAGTCATTATCTTCCCAAATGCTCCTCAGGGTATGTCCCCACTGTAACAGCGCTGCTCATTTGGCCCCAGAGTGTGGGCTCCTCTGCGTAAGGGTTAGCGTGAGTGCCGACTGGGCAAATGAGAACTGACTGCAGCTGCAGTGCGCATCGTGTGGGCTCACAGGCCGGGGGGGAGAAGGCGCGCGCTCATCTGAATTTCAATTCCACGGCTTCGGAACCCCAGCCATATTTTTTTTTCCCCTCGTCACCATGGCAACCAGTGGCGGCAATGCTCCGCCGGGCAGGGCTCGGCGCGGATGCGAGTCGCCCGGGGAGGGATCTCTCGGTGCGTTGCCATGGTGACAGTTACCCCCTTCCTCTGTCAATCACCACGCCCCTCCTACTTTAAGGAATAGGCCCCTCCTCCTGCAAGGAATAGGCCCCTCCTCAGCCAATACTGGGCCTGTTAGACGGTCTTACCCCAGAGCACCGTGCGGCTGGATCTCAATGATGTCCAGAGAGTTGAAGTACGTCACAAACAGGTACGGCTCTCTGTAGGCTGCAGGAGGACAGAGGACCGTTACTAAACCCTCACACCATTACAGCAGCGCACCACCGCACTACTTCACCTTTAAACTACTGCGTAGAGGAGAGAGAGAGCAGGAGAGAGAAAGAGAGAGGAAGCCGGATAGAGAGATTGAGCAAAGAGAGAGAAAGAGAGGAGAGTATAAGCGAGAGAGATGGAGAGGGTTGTTGTTTCTTACCGAAGGACAGAGGCAGGCGACTCCATTTAATGTCCTCGCTGCGGCTCCGGCGTCCGTACGCGTCCACAAACAGGCCGAACTCTGACCACAGGGACACACGACACACCTCACAGCTCAACTTCCCCGCACACCTGATCACGTCCAGCTCGTACTATAAACAGCACAGCATGAGGCAGACTCCACTCACACGCCAGATGGTCAACTCCCTGCTCTGAACATTAAAAGTTCTGTCTGCATCATCGAAGATGAGACATTCCAATATTTATGCATATTATGAATAATCATGAGGGGAGTGGCCAGCAATAGCACCGTTGGCCAGTGGAAGCTCTGTCACTTAGGCACAGCTCTTCATACATATTCATAAACCGAAAACTCATGGCCATATGCTTAAATTTGTGTAATAATCAGTTAATCGAGCCCTGTTTTTGTACAGCACCGTTTACAAGCAAGTTGTGTCACAGCGCTTCACAGCTGGCCTGCTAGTTCTCTGGCTGTAGCGTAGGAAACGGACAGCAGGGGGGGTGCAGGCTCAGATGCTGGGGATGCTGAGATGGTTGTTGTGGCGCGTGTAAGAGCAGAGGGGGCGGGGCTTACCGTGGAAGCACAGCATGTACTCGTCCTTCTGGGGGGCGCTGTTCACCTGCATGATGGAGATGGGGAAGCTGTGGGTCGCGGCGGCAAAGACGGCCGAGGCCAGCGTCACGTCGCCCTTGTCCAGGAACTCTGACCGGCAGGAGAGAGAGAGGGGGGGGAGAGAGAGAGAGAGAGAGAGAGAGAGAGAGAGAGAGAGAGAGAGAGAGAGGGAAGGAGGGGGGAAGGAGAGAGGGAGAGAGAGAGAGAGGGAGAGAGAGAGGGAGAGGGAGAGAGAGGGAAGGGGGGAAGGAGAGAGGGAGAGAGAAAGAGAGAGAGGGAAGGAGGGGGAAGGAGAGAGGGAGAGGGGGGAGAGAGAGAGAGAGGGAGGGAAGGAGGGAGAGAGAGAGAAAGAGGGAGGGAGAGAGAGAGAGGGAGAGGGGGGAGAGAGAGAGGGAGGGAAGGAGGGAGGGAGAGAGAAAGGGGGAGGGAGGGAGAGAGAGAGAGAGAGAGGGTGAGGGGGGAGAGAGATAGAGAGGGAGGGGGGGGGGTGAGTCATTAATTACCTGCATTTGGCTGGGGGTATTTGAGGAGAGCTTTGGGTACCACTGTACCACTGTAATGAAAGCAGGTTTCAGTAGAATCCAAAATGGGGCAGACTGACACCTGAGAAATTAAATTTAACATCGCTAATGTTCTGCATGTGGGAAATGTAAGGCAGAAGTATTTTATGGAAGGAACAAAATTATGCATTTAATTTGAGAGATGTGCAAGTCGTTAACTGAAGTCTATCAGGACCTAGAAGTCAATCATCTTGTGACAGTAAGAACGAGCCAACAGGATGCTGGGAAACACAGCAGAAGTATTTAGTGTACTTCAAAGAGACCTTATTGTGCACTCAAAATGTATTTTTCACACACATAGAGTACTTAGGACACCACACACACTGCAAAAAATGATAACAAGTTTTCAGGAAAGTGAAAAAAGGTCAGTAAAAGTAATTTCAGGTACGAAAAGTTCTGAGGAAAGACTTCAGATGCCTAATCTCTTCAGGCTCGGAGCAGAGGGTTTGATTGAGGTTTTTCAGCTCTGAACAGGATTAATGAAGCAGATCGAGCCGATTAGCGGAGACCCAGAATTAGTTCTGCCGGCGGAGCTCTGCCATCTGTCTGTGACTGGCTGATCTGCGCCGTCGTCTGATTGGCTGGTGCAAGTCAATGACGGTGTTAGAAAAAACAAACACACGCCAAAAAACTAGCGCAAGGTGCTGGGTCACAGGTAGCGTGCGATAGGAAAGCAAAGACCCGCACACACGCTTGATGCTCCAAAAAACAAATAATTGTATTTATTTATTTAGTCGTAAGAGCGGTTAACCTAAACCTCATCGGTCTTCATCAGAACGCTGGTTACTATTCGGATGTGTCCGTTTAAAACTCTCCGTCTCCCATAGATACGCCCCTCCCATGTAAACGTCAAGGGAGGTGCAGAAGCCATGTCACGATGTGGTACAATGCATGGTAATAATACATATAACACAATAAATGTAAACAGTTATATCTCCCAACAAACCACCTTTGAGACAGTCTACAAAAATCGCGCCCTGTTCTCATAAGTATTCCTTCTTTGGGAAACATGCCCAAACATACTCGTGTCAATTCAAACAACTCACATAAAAGGCCTAATATCAAATTCTTCATCAGGTCCCCATGGGGTTAAGTATGTAAAAATACATATCCAAAAACATTCCGTCCAAGAGAATAATTTTGTCTTTATCGTATCCATGTGGGCAATAGCCAAAACTGAGGCTGTTCATTTTTCGACACATAACCACCCCAGTTCTCGCCTTAGATATTTGGGCACAGAAAAAATTAACATTCTATGCAGGGGGACAAAGACTCCAAACATTAACCGGTCTAATGGCGAAATAAATACAATTATTCGTCTTTGTGGAGCATTGAGGAAGTGTCCGAGTCATTGGCTGACAGCACAGAGTAGCTCCGCCCACAGCTGAGATTCATAAGGCCTCTCTCTCCCTCCACAGGCTTGGGTTTGCTTTCTCAGCCTCTTCCTACGAGCCGATGCAGAGCTTCCTCACCACGAGCCCGCCATGGATGAGAAGCTTATCGAACATGACAAATGTGACAGTTCCACTGGGAGAAATGCATTTAGCTGCTCAGAAACACACCTCAGCGTTTTCTAACTCAGACATTCGGCGTGATAGAACTAGAGAGGGAAACCCTCACCGGGACCACGGGCCCCGTCACTGTGCAGTTACCTTCCAGAATGTACTGCTTCATCTCGATCTGGTAGAACTTGTTGGTGCCGATGATGATGCTGTACCCTGTGAAGTGGATGCAGCTGCAGGGCTCCGACGTCTCGATCTCCTGAGAGAGGGGGGTGGAGTCACAGGGTCAACTGGGGATTGGTGGAGTCGCGTGTCATTAGAAGAAGGGGCGGAGTCACAGGTCATCATGAGAGGTCGGGGCTGCAGGATCATTATGGGAGGGGGTGGAGTCACATGTCAGTAAGGGAGGGGTTGAGTCACAGGTCATTAAGGTAGGGATGGAGACACGGGGTAATTAGGAGGGGCTGGAGTCACCACAGGGGCATTAAGAGAAGGGTGGAGTTACAGGATGTTTTAGAGAGGGGTGGAGGTGTAGAGTCAGAGTGACAGCCCTTCAGGTGAGGTGTGAGACGAGCTCACGGTCATGCTAAATCCTTGAACGGTTAGGGATGAAGCGCGAGCAGCAGTAAAAGGAGGAGCGGCGCCTGACCTTTCTGATGCAGAACTTGTTGAGGCTGTCGTTGTAGCGCAGGATGATGATCTTATTGTGCAGCGCGGCACAGATGCAGGCCCCGCCCTCGATCTGCAGGGAGAGCGTGGGGGGAGGGGGGGGGGTATGCAAAACCACAAGACAATTTATGAGCACCTTCTTCAGGGGGATTTTCCACAAATGCCCTCAGGAATTGAGGAATTACTTTACAACAAACACTTCTGCCAGGGGAGTTCATTTATTTTCTGAGACAAATTGGGATTTTCTAGCGGTGGGTAAGAAGCCGAGGCAGCCCACCTTGCCCGCAGCGAAGAGGTGGCAGCCCTTGACGGTCTCGAAGATGAAGGGACAGAGCTCGGACTGGGCCGGGAGGTGAGACTGGGCCAGACACTGCTTCACTTTCTTAATCTCAATCATACACAGCGCCCTCTCTCCGCCTGGAGGACTCAACGCAAGCCGCAAGTCAAGTTGAGCACAGGCACACGCTCGCACACAAGCACTAATGCACACATGTTCACATACATCTAGAACTGCTTGATAAGAAAACTGGTGGACTGAAGTGAGCTAAAGTAACAGAATGCACCTTCTGGTGTGTGTGGAATGGGTTGAAACCATGGTAACGGGACTGACCGGTGATCATGAGCAGGCAGCCGTGGTCCTTCAGAATTTGGATCTGGAACACTGAGCCCAGACCTGGCAGGTGCAGCAGAGAGTTCTTTATCACATTCAGAGCATACAGACCCTCCTCTGCACCAACCAGCACTATCTGTGAGAGAAGAGTGAGAGAGAGAGGGAGAGAGCGAGAAAGAGAGGGAGGGGGAGAGCGAAAGAGAGAGAGAGAGGCGGGGGAGGGAAAGAGAGAGAGGGAGAGGGAGCAGAGGGAGGGAGAGAGGCAGAGAGGCAGGGAGGGAGGGGGAGAGAGAGAGGGAGAGAGGCAGGAAGGGAGGGAGAGAGAGAGAGGTGGGGGAGGGAGGGGGAGAGAGAGAGAGGGAGAGGGAGCAGAGGAAGTGAAAGAAAGGGAGAAAGAGAGGGAGAGAGAGAGAGGGAGAGAGGCGGGGGGAGAGGGAGAGAGAGAGAAAAATGTTAATTTATTTAATATGACTTCATTTACAATCAGTATGTGGAACATCCAAGGTCTGAAATCATCAGCCTTCGGACTAAAGACCTTACACCATGATTTCCAAAACAGCACAAAAGAAAAGGATATTATCATCTTGCAGGAAACATGGTGTAAGGCAGCCATGGTCACCCACTGTCCCCCAGACTACAGAGAGATCATCATACCCTCCCAAAAGATTAGCACTATACATCAGGGCAGGGACTCAGGGGGAATAATAATCTGGTACAAATCAAAATTACACAATTTTATAGATCCCTTAAAAATTGGCAAACATTATTTATGGATTAAAATAAAGAAAGGCCTTATTCTTTCAGAAAAAGATGTATTTCTCTGTGCCATATACATCCCTCCCTCAGAGTCCCCGTACTACACAGAAGATATGTTCCCTGAATTAGAAAGAGAGGCAAACCATTTCCAGGCCCAGGGAAATGTGCTCATATGCGGGGACCTGAATGCAAGAACAGGAACACAACTTGATTTTACCAGCACACAGGGAGATTACTATATAACTAAAAAAATGCCCTTTATTAACAATTCTCCCTATTCCCACAGAAACAACCATGATCGTGTAATCAACAAAAATGGAAGAGAACTCTTACAACTCTGTCGAAGTCTGGGTCTGTACATCGTCAATGGTAGGTTACGAGGGGATTCATTAGGAAGATACACATTTTGCTCACCTCTTGGGAATAGTACAGTAGATTATATGATAACAGATTTAGACCCTTTCTCTCTCAGAGCATTCACTGTTAAGCCTCTAACCCCTCTGTCTGACCACAGTCAAATTACTGTGATTTTCAAAAGGACAGAAATTAACAATACTACACACACAAAGCCCAGTAAGCTGTTAAATATAAGAAAATCATACAGATGGGTTCAAAACAGTGAAGAAGAATTCCAGAAAGCAATTGGAGACCAAGAAATTCAAACACTTTTAGACACCTTTCTGGACAACCCATATATTCACAGTATAGAAGGAGTCAATCTGGCAGTAAAAAATGTCAATGCTATCTTTGAAAAAACAGCAGAAAAATCGCAATTAAAAATGAAAAATAAACTGAAACCTCAACTCAAAAAAGAGGAAAAATGGTTTGACCAAGACTGTCAAAACATCCGAAAAGAACTAAGAAAATTGTCAAATCAAAAACACAGAGACCCAAATAACTCAAATATACGCCTTCTCTACTGTGAAGTACTAAAGCAATATAAACGTACACTCAGAAACAAAAAGGCACAATATACTCAAAAGCAACTGGCAGAAATTGAGGAGTCAATAAATACAAATCAATTTTGGGACCGATGGAAAAATCTGAAAAAATCACAACAAGAAGAATTAGCGATACAAGATGGGGATATTTGGACAAAGCATTTTCAAACACTTTTTAAAAAAGTGGAATTAGGAGCAAATCCTGACAAAAACCATATAAATAAAAAATTGCAGGAACTTGAATTGGCTATTAAAGATAATCAAAATCCATTGGACTTCTCGATTACTGAACAAGAGCTTAAAGATAAAATTAAAAAATTGAAACCTAAAAAAGCATCCGGACCTGACAGTATTTTAAATGAGATGCTAAAATGCACAAGCACAAAATTTCAACTGGCCATCCTAAAATTATTCAATTTGGTTCTGAGTGTAGGTTACTTCCCTGACATCTGGAACCATGGGCTTATAACACCAATATTCAAAAATGGAGATAAATTTGACCCAAACAATTACCGAGGCATCTGTGTGAACAGTAATCTGGGGAAGGTTCTTTGCAGTATCATAAATTCTAGACTTTTAACCTTCCTTACTAAACACAATGTCTTGAGAAGAAGTCAGATTGGATTTTTACCAAATCACCGCACAACTGATCACATTTACACCCTACACACCCTAATTGAGAAATATGTAACCCAAAACAAAAAACAAATATTTGCTTGCTTTATTGATTTTAGAAAAGCATTTGATTCTATTTGGCATCAAGGGTTATTCTACAAAATTATTGAAAGTGGTGTAGGGGGTAAAACCTATGATCTAATAAAATCAATGTATACAGGGAACAAATGCGGCATAAAAATTGGCAACAAAAGAACAAATTTCTTCTCTCAGGAACGTGGAGTAAGACAGGGCTGCAGCCTTAGCCCAACTCTTTTCAATATTTATATTAATGAATTGGCAAACATATTAGAAAAAGCTGCAGTGCCTGGTCTCACTCTACACAACTCAGAGATCAAGTGTCTGTTCTATGCAGATGACCTGGTTCTCCTTTCCCCCAGTGAACAGGGGTTACAGAAAAGCCTAGACCTGCTAGAACAATACTGCCAGACCTGGGCCCTGGCAGTAAACCTTAACAAAACTAAAATTATGACATTCCAAAAAAGATCCAGATCTCAGGGAACAAAACACAAATTCATGTTAGGAACACACTACATTGAACATTCCTCAAATTACAATTATTTAGGGCTAAAAATCAGTTCTACAGGAAACTTCAACATTGCAGTGAATGAACTAAGGGAGAAAGCACGCAGGGCCTTCTACGCCATAAAACGACAAATTTGTGTAGAGATTCCAATTAGAATTTGGCTTAAAATCTTTGGAGCTGTAATTGAACCAATTGCTCTTTATGGCAGTGAAGTGTGGGGTCCACTCATCAGTCAAGAATTTGGCAAATGGGACAAACATCCAATTGAAACCCTGCATGCAGAATTCTGTAAACATATCCTGAAATTACATAGAAACACAACAAACAATGCATGCAGGGCAGAATTAGGGCAATACCCATTACTTATCAAAATACAAAAAAGGTCAATCAAATTTTGGAAGCACCTAAAACAAAGTGACCCCCACTCACATCAATACAAAGCCCTGCAATACCAAGAGTTGAGCAAAGCAAACAATCCCCTCACTCAGCTGGTCCTGAGCCTTAGTTCCCCACATATACTAACACACACTAACACCTCACCTGCTCAGGATCAGAACAAAACTACAAACATAATTAGAATAAACCAAATTGCAACACAGCTGAAACAGAATTATATAACCTACTGGGAAACTAAAACAAAATTGCAAAGTAAAATGAAATGTTATTTGGCCCTAAAAAGACAGTATGCTGTAGCGAACTACCTGACCACAGTTACTGACAAAAAACTGAGAACCACCTTGACGAGGTACAGACTCAGCGAACACCACTTAGCCATAGAAACTGGCAGGCACAGAAAATCATGGTTGCCAGAAGAAAAAAGATTGTGCCAACAATGCAAAGGCAACCAAATTGAAACTGAAAAACACTTCCTAATGGAATGCACAAAATTTGACCAAATTCGGCAAAAATTCTACCAAAAAATAACCCAGAAGTATCCCCAATTCAATGATATACCCAATGACGATAGATTACCCTACCTATTAGGAGAAGAAAAAGGTTGCTGCATACTAGCAGCACAATTTGTGTTCTCTTGCCATACTCTGAGGGACAATGTGTGACCACCTCATGCACACATTTACACACAGCATACACGCGTACAAGCAGACACATAATATTCACTCATGCACACAACACACAGATAGTCAGACACACACACACACACACACACCTAACATCACTTACTGATATTTTTGTATATATTTTTATATTTTTTGTATAACGGATTAATTGTATATAGTTGTATGTTATAACCACTGCTTTGGCAACACAAGTGCCTATATTTGTCATGCCAATAAAGCACTTTGAAATTGAAATTGAATTGAAATTGAAATTGAGAGAGAGAGAGAGAGAGCAGAGGGAGGGAAAGAAGAGGATAATGTAAGCTTTGTGCCTTACCTAGTCTGTACGCACACTCCTTACCAGAGAAAACTACAATACAGGCCGTTGTAATTACAGAAGTTACATTAGAGTTAATTACAGATAGTGGTAAGGTTGTTTGGTTTGCCTGGTCTATCAGCAGGAAGGTGTGTGGTTTACCTGGTCTGTTAGTGGTAAGGTTGTTTGGTTTGCCTGGTCTGTCAGCAGGAAGGTGTGTGGTTTACCTGGTCTGTTAGTGGTAAGGTGTATGGTTTACCTGGTCTGTTAGTGGTAAGGTGTGTGGTTTACCTGGTCTGTTAGGGGTAAGGTGTGTGGTTTACCTGGTCCGTTAGGGGTAAGGTGTGTGGTTTACCTGGTCTGTTAGGGGTAAGGTGTGTGGTTTACCTGGTCTGTTAGGGGTAAGGTGTGTGGTTTACCTGGTCTGTTAGGGGTAAGGTGTGTGGTTTACCTGGTCTGTTAGTGGTAAGGTGTATGGTTTACCTGGTCTGTTAGTGGTAAGGTGTGTGGTTTACCTGGTCTGTTAGTGGTAAGGTGTGTGGTTTACCTGGTCTGTTAGTGGTAAGGTGTGTGGTTTACCTGGTCTGTTAGGGGTAAGGTGTGTGGTTTACCTGGTCTGTTAGTGGTAAGGTGTGTGGTTTACCTGGTCTGTTAGGGGTAAGGTGTGTGGTTTACCTGGTCTGTTAGTGGTAAGGTGTGTGGTTTACCTGGTCTGTTAGGGGTAAGGTGCAGTTTATGTCCAGCCGGTCCTCTCCCTCCAGTTTCAGCAGTGAGTTACCCAGCAGTTTCTGTGAGGAGGGAGGAACGGTAGATTTGGCACCAAAAAGACAAGTCCCACCCCTTTTCCTAAAACCAGCCCTCTGTACAGGGCAGGGGCAAATGCCAAGCATGCTGGGAATGTTCTGTAAAGTGTGGATGGGCAATGGGACTCCTAAACGGTTGGAAGGTCCTAGGTTCGAATCCCTGGTTCAACATTGCTGTGGTGACAGGTTTCTAAACACGTTCCATCAAAGTGACAGAATTTCATCAGGAATTGTCAAGGATCCAGATGATGGAAAAAAGTAAAGTACACTCTTCTCAGTGCTGCAAGGTATACATTCACATAGCACAGAAAAGCCTTTCTACTGATAGAGGAACACCCTAAAACAGCAGTCTGGTCCAACCTGAGACTAATGACATCATCCCTAACAACCACGAATTCTAGCAACGGTAAAGGAGAGTTCTTTGATCTGGGGAGCCTTACAGAATTAGAACACCAGTTAAACTTGCACGCATAATCCTTGTCTCCATGGAGACGCCTCTCTGGTGCCTAGCTGGACAACAACAACAACATCGATATCAACATCAATCACCAAAGGACCAAATGACCACACCCACAAGAGCTGTGACAGAGCGAGGTGGGGGACGCTGAACAGGAATGAGAAGGGGGGGTGGGGGGGGCAGGCTGGCTAGGTCCTGCAGCTGCAAAGAGGGGCGTGGCAGGGCCATGGCAGTGCACTGCATGGATGAATGATGCTCAGGGATACATGCAAGTGACAGGGGATGAGGATGCATCGATGTGTGTCTGTGTGCGTTTGTATGTGTGCATACCTGTCTGTATATATGCGTATGTGCGTGTGTGTATCTGTGTGTGTATGTGTTTTTATGTGTGTGTATGTGTTTATGTATTTGTGTGCATGTATCTGTGTGTTTGCTTGCATTCGTGTGCATGTGCGTGTGTGTGTGTATCTGTGTGTGTATGTGTTTGCATGTGTGTGTGTGCATATATGTGTGTGTGTGTGTGTGTGTGTGAGTGTGTATCTGTGTGTATATGTGTTTGCGCATATGTGTGTGTGTGTATATATTTGTGCGTGTGTGTTTGTGTATGCGTGCATATATGTGTGCGTGTGTGTGTGTGCGCGCTGCAAGCATGCGTTTCCCGTGGGCGTACAGCAGGCCTGCCGTTGCCATGGTGACGGGGGGGTGGGAGGGGAATGGGCCGAGCAGCAGACAGCCTCATTACCTGGACCAGGGGGGACAGAGTCTTCTGCCTTTTGGAGACAGCAGCCTACAGTATGAGCACAGCAACACCCAATACAGGACAGCGGAGGGGCGAACCCACCCCGAAATACACAGGCCCAGTGGAAACACAGAGTGAGAGAGAGAGAGAGCACGGAGAAGCGCCAAGAGGAGACAGAGGAGAGAGGGAGAGGGAGAGAGAGAGACTATTACCAACAGAGCCAGACACACAGCCCTTTCGCCTGGACAGACGATTCTCTCTCTGCTGTGACAGGGTCGAAACTGGGGCCGTGTGAAAGTCACGCATCCCATTTTTTTAATTAAAAAAAACCTCAACACATGAAACCCAAAGCATAATAATGAATCACAGAACGGCGGTGGTGAGTCTACAGAAAGGATGCCACGTGACAGTGCAAAAACGTAAAATGGAAACCTAAACCAGGAACTAAAGACAAAATGATGAAAACACACTTTTCAAACAGTTACTTTCACTGCACTGAAGAGGCAATAAAGACGTTTATTTCTTTAAACGTATCTATTGCCACTGCCAGGCCATGAGCTTAACTAAGCACCGTTATCCAGTGACTGAGTAGAGGACGGATTTATAACACAAGCATTTACTGTGCTGCACCTTCAAGGTCTTCCCAGAGTCAACTCCCTCCCCCTAAGTAGGTTATTTGGAAGGTATGGAATGTTAAGCCAGTGTTCTAGAACTCCATTGCTTTCAATTACCAGCAGTCATTGTTACATTGGCATTAGAATGTTCAGTTAAGAACATTCTAATCACATATTTGATTGTGATCTCGCACCTTCAAGGGTTCAGGATAACTGTACTCCTAAAATAGAAGTGTCAAATCAATGTCTTAATGTTTCAGTAAAAATAATAATGTTTACTACATTTTAACACCACCAGCTGCCGTTGTGGCAGGGAGTGAAGTACTGTGAACTTGTAATTAAAAACACAAATGTTTACATGTCTAAAATAAATAAATAAATAAAATGAAAAAGTAACTACATGAAAAAAAGGGGTAAAAAGAAATAACTAAGGAATACAATATTTCACAGTATTTTGTGCAGATCCACATCATTGCCGTGCTTTATGCATATGTTAATGTGCAGTATGTGCATCTGCTTTGAAACAAAGACTCATGTGGCCCTGCTTTATGACTAAACTTGAAACCAGCTAAGAAAACTGAAATGCTTACATGTCAAAACCCCAACACTACAGGTTCAAATGCTGTAATATTAAAAGAAGTGTTAAAATGTCCATAAACTGCATGTGAAAGCCGCGTATTGAAAGGTCCTCCTCTGACTCCACTCTATGCGAGCTTAGCTGTAGTCGGTGGTGTTTTTCCAGGGCGCTCTTCAGCACTCTGTGTTTAGCTCTCCACTCACTGCGTCAGCCTCCGCCTTCTCTCGCGAGCCCCGCCCCCCGGCAACCACCGACTCCAGCACGGCAACCCAGCGCTGTTTGTCCGGGAAGCTCGGAGCCATGAAGTACAGCGCCTGGCCCGGCCAGTAGGAGGCGTGGGAATGCGACTCCAGCTTCAGCACGTAGGGGATATCTACAGCGGGGATAGACATCCTCAGGTGAGAAGCGGGGGACATCGCACACATACTACACAGCGATTGGGGGAAGGCAGGAAGGGGCTCACCTGACTTGGCGGTGTTGATGAGCTCGGACGCCCCGACCGCACCGTGCACCATCATGTCCCCGTCAGACGGGCACAGCTCGATCTCCTCCTGCGGCCTGGCCGAGTCTGAAACACAAAGCTGCTGTCACAGTGCTGCAGGACACGGGCCCTGGCAGAAAAAACAACACACCTGCAACAAACTGAAGTCAGAACGCTTCGACTGAACAGACGATCAGTCGGAATGCTTTTCAACAGCACAAAAGGAGTCGCAGGATGTCCGAACCTTCTCTGGGCTCCGTCTCGTAAATGGACACCTTGGTCCCGTCCAGAACCACGTACTTTCTCTCCCATCCCTGCTGGCCTCGTTTCCCATGCCTACGAGAAAGTATTATCACGCACACAGTATGAAATCATATATACACAGGTCCCTCTTCTCTAGCCCCACCCACTGCCTTACTCTACCGCTCTACATTAGCCTGGCCCCGCCCTGCGCTCCGACCCACCTGGGCTGCTTCATCCAGCCCTCCAGCCTGACGTGCCCGCTGGCCTCTTTGGGCTGCTGGGTGGGGGAGCTGGGCTTGTCCCGGGACAGCCCTTCTCCAAAGCTGTACTCCGCAGGCAGGCCGCAGGTGGAGGGGAGACAGGGGGAGCATTTCGGATGGCACAGAGCTTGGCACTCTAAAGCCGGAAGAAAGAGAAGGAGAGGAGAGGAAGAGAGAGAGACAGAGATGAGCACCTTCAGCGGGATTTCTCACAAAGGCTCTGAGAACAAGGAATTAACCCTGACAGACTCGTGCACCAGAAACGGCGCCGGGCTATAATGCCCAGCATTCCACCCTAAAAATGCCTGTGGGGGGCGGAGCCGGCCGGGCGCTGCACTGGGGTCACCTACCCAGACAGGTGGCCGCCTGCCGGCCGAAATGCACGGTGTCCAGGCACACGGCACACTTAGCCGCCCTCATGTTGAGCGCCACGGTGAAACGGTGCGGAGTGCTGTGGTGACTCCTGTCCTTCCCCCGCCAGCTAAACTCTGTACAGAGAGAGAGAGGGGGAGGGAGGGGGGTAGAGAGAGAGGGGGAGGTAGAGCGAGAGACACAGAGAGAGAGGTAGGGAGGGGGGGAGAGAGGGGGAGGAGGGAGGGTAGAGAGAGAGGGGGAGGTAGAGCGAGAGACAGAGAGAGAGAGGGAGGGAGGGAGATATAGAGACAGAGTGAGAAAGAGAGAGATAGAGAGGAAGGGAGGGTGGGAGGGAGTTAAGGAGAGAGGAAGAGGGATGGAAAGAGAGAGGGGGAGAGAAGAAGAGAGGGAGGAAGAGAGAGGGAGTGACAGAGGGAGAGAGGCAGGAAGGGAGGGAGAGAGAAAGAAAGGGAGAGGGAGAAAGAGTGGGAGGGAGAGAAAGGGAGGGAACAAGCGAGAAGGAGGGATGAGAGAGTACGCATAAGGAGAGGAGGAGGGGAAAGGGACACAAAAGAGGAGGGAAGGGGGAGAGAGAAAAGTAGAACAGTATCACTCACAGCTACGCTTGCACGCTGCCTCCAAACACAAACCATCCCCGCTCGTTATCGCCGGGGGCAACCCAAAATCAAGACAAAACATTTAAAAATGCAAACAGGCAGGGAGTGAGCACAGGCTGAACCCCATCGCACACGGGACGGCACACAAGAGGAGAGTGTCCCACTGCCGTACGGGACGATTTTCAACGGAGGGGAAAATTGAGCGTCATGCAGAAGCATCAGGCAGCACTGTGTCCCCATCGGCAGGATGCGGAGCCCCTTTAAACCTCTAAACAAACAGACAAGACACAGAGCTTCCTGTGACGTCTATGTCATGCGACCACACAGAAGTGATTTGATTGGTGGTTGATGGTATGGGACGCGGGTTTGGCGAACTTCCTCAACCTCACACTCAAAAGTCAAACCTCTGTTCATATTTTGGCTCTTATTATTTTACTCATCTGATGTTGAGGTCTGCAGTATTTCAGGTCAGGTCTCAAGGGCCTCACATGCTATTGGCCAGCAGACCGAGTGCTAACCAATAAGAGTGCTCAAAGTACTGAGGAAAGGATCGTGGCTTTTAGTTTTACAGGGCTGGCATTGCATTAAAATGGCTGCCTACTTCTGCATTGGAGTAACTGCTTATTATTATGCTTCAGTAGAGCGAATACCCTTCCATACAGAGTATTTTGTATTGGGTCAGAACTTCATGAACCTGACCAATCACCTGAGGAGGGGGAAGAGAGGAAATGGAAAGCCATGGCCTGTCACAGCAGGGGGCGTGGCAGGGGTGGGGAAGGATGCAGCAGGGGTGCGCTTGGGTGGACAAACTTACTTTCAAAAGTGACCCTCCTCTTCTCTGCAGGGAGTAAAAAAAGAGAGAGACACAGAGTTCTAAGGCACGAGAGAGAAAGAGAGAGAGAGAGGGAAGGAGGCGTGTACTGGGAGAGGAGAGAAGCTCGAGGGACTCATGCCACTGACAGTGGGACCACAGTGGAGGACCACTTAGGGGAAATGGCATAGACTGACTGACTGACTGACTGACAGACCGACAGACAGACTGACAGGTGGAACAGAGACAAGCTCTCGGTCGTCAGAAAGGGGCGTGTACAAATCCATCCATGTTCAGCTATCTGGAGTGAAACCATTAAAGATAGTCTTGTAGTCTTTGCAGGAGGCTAATGGGCAGGTGTGAGGGGGGTGAGGGGCAGGTGTGCAGAGGGGGGTAAGGGGTAAGTGTGCAGGAGCTTTATGGAACAAGTGCTGGGAGGGAAGGGAAAGATGTGGGGGGTAAAGGGCAGGTGTGAGAGGCGGTTAAGGGGCAGGTGTGCAGGAGGGGTAAGGGGAAGATGGGAGGGGGGTAAGAGGCAGATGTGAGGGGGGTTAAGGAGCAGGTGTGCAGGAGGGTAAGGGGAAGATGTGAGGGGGGGTAAAGGGCAGGTCTGTGGGGGGGGGTAAGAGGCAAATATGAGGGGGGGTAAGGGGCAGGTGTGCAGAAAGCCTTCATTCAGCTTCATGTTTACATGTTTAAATTAGGGAGGAGAGTACCAGTGAGTGGCCGGGGGTGTGTTATAGGGGCTGTCAGGTTTCCCACGATGCACCCCGACTCACCCTCAGGCGTGGCGATGTCCTTGCGGCGGGCGGAGCTGGAGGGGGCGAGGAGGCCCCCGGGGCTGGCCTGCCGCTCGGGGGACCTGATGGAGGACGTGAGGGCCTGCGAGCGGGCCAGGGCCGGGGTGGAGGGGCCGCTGTGCTCCTGCGCTTTGAAGTGCACCACTGGGGAGGGACAGAGCGGGGGGGGGGGGTCAGACGAGTTCACCAGGCTTCACGCATCACAAAACCACAGAGCTCAGAAGCACAGCTGATATGTATAAATCAAAGATACTCCACTAAGAAGCAGTACGGCTTTTACATGCAGAGGACAACACCTCTGTTTATTGTGTCCACCATACGCCCAACCTTTGACCGTCAGCAAGGCCACTCAGTGCATTTCGTGGCAAAGCCTGTCCATTACGATTTACCCGTTAATGCTAGCTTGCCTGCCCACAGGAATGTGTACCTGTAAATATAAACCTGATGATCTTATTAGATTGGATGGGAAATGTCATTTCCACACACAGGGTTTATTGATGGGAGGGTGCCATGACCAAATAGCCAGAAATTACATATGATGACCTTGCGAGCTATTTTGTGCTATGCTCAGGGTGCTATGCTAAACAACAGTAGCAGCGATGCAGCGGTAAAATCGGTAGTGTTGCTATCGGCTATCTAACTGCAATCCAGGTCCCGCCAGCGATGTTTCGGGTTTTCATTCCACTCAAACTTATTCACGAAAGTTTGTTAGAATATCCAGAGCCTCACCGTCCCCTGCACCCCCGCCCACTCACCGTCCCCTGCACCCCCGCCCACTCACCGTCCCCCCTCAGAGAGCGCAGTTCCATGCGTAGCTTTTGCAGCGCGTCCTCCAGCTCGGACGACCTCGCGCGTTCCTTGTCCAGAGCCGCCATCATGTCGCTGTACTGCAGGGGTACCGGGGTGGGCGCTGAGGACTGAGGGCTCCCCATTCCTCCACCCGAGCCTACGGCCCCGCCCGTGGCCACTCCCGCACCGACGCCCACCAGGTCCTCCCGACGACGCCCAAAAATGCTCTGCAACCAAAAAAAAAAAAAACCGAATAAATCAACCAAACAAGCAGTCTGCAGACTTGTATGTACATGCAAGTTTTTACGCATTTTTTACTGTGTGTGTTTGCGTTTCAGTGAGTATGCCCTGAACAGTGACAGTGAGAAGCGCTGCATTCTGGGAAATGTAGTACTGCAGTTCTCACCTTTTTCTTCTTACTGGGCTGGTCAGCTTTGGCCTGCAGGAAGTCAATGAGCTTGGTCTGCTGGGAGATAGTGCCCTCCATCTTCACCTTCTCATGGGAGTACACCGCCTGCAGGGGGCGGCAGAGAGTGAGCGTGTACAATGGATCCTCTACACCAGGGGTGTCCAATCTTACCCAATAAGGGCTAATGTGGGTCCAGGTTTTTGTTATAGCCCAACACTAAAACACCTAATTCTACTTATCAAGGTCTTGACTGAACAATATTATTAGTTAATTAGTTGAATCATGTGTCAGTGGACCCACCAAAATGTGCACCCACATTCGCATTTGAGTAGTGATTGTTACATTTGCATTTGAATGTTCAGTTAAGAACATTCTAATCACACATCTTTGATCGTCCACTTTGTTCTGAGTAAACTACATCCCTGTGTTATCTGCCTCAAGACAAATCACTGATGCTCCAATAACTAGGCTGATGGGGGCATTACACTGCATTATCAACAGCTTGTATAGGCTCACCAGATCTTCTTAGTTCTGTCTGCCTAACATTAAAACCGAACACTCCAATTTGACGGATCTTGTGGTTGTGGCAG
>CM077297.1:30724495-30789495 GCA_039654925.1 Anguilla pacifica
AACTGTGTATGGGGGCGGGGTTCATACATGGGGGCGGAGCCAGGGCATAAGGGTGAAACTGTGTATGGGGGCGGGGTTCATACTTGGGGGCGGAGCCAGGGCACCTGTTTCTGGTTGTTGAGGTGCATCTCGCGGTCGGCCACCTCCCTCCGGAGGCGGTCCACCTCCTGGCTGAGCTGCAGGCGGTCCTCCCTCTCGTCCGACAGCTCGTCCAGCTGCTTGGACAGGTAGAAGTTCTGCTGGTTCAGCTCAGCGTTCTCCTCGGACAGCTGCGTGAGCTGGTCCTCCAGATCGGTGATAACCTGGGGGGGGGGGATATAAAATTAGGTGCTGCAGTGTACTTAACCTTCAAGGTGACACACGCAGAGGTGCCATGCTAGGGCTGGATGAAATGCTGCAAGTATAATTATCAAATCATTCTTTTGTCCTTTTTTCTTTAATCAAACCTGATATGGTAGTAAACGCCCAGGTATCATAGTCTACGTGAAATGCTTCCAGGGAAGAAACATCACCACATTTATTGGTCTATTGGGTGTTGATAAGACAGCCAATCAGCAGCAAGGCTTGACAAAAGCACATCACATGATCACATGGAAGTGTACAAACTTGCTGTTGATTGGCTGTCTTATGAACACCCGGTAGACAACAGTGGTGATGTTCCCCCAGAAGAATCTCACGTGACCTCTGAAGTTTGGATGTTCACTCACCTGCAGTGCACCTGTAACAGTAAGAATGGGGCAGAGGGCAGGGGTCAGGAGGTAGGGGTCAGAGGGCAGGGGTCAGGGGGCAACACTTACAGAGCAGCTGTCCCTGAGCGCATCAAACTTCCGCTGAATCTCGTCCCTGTGAGCCTGCGAGACAGAGAACACGGTCATTACATACACCACCACAGGACTATACACCACCTGTATGTCTCATCAGTGCGGTGCTGTGGTACAGGGGTAAAATCGTGTGGGAGGCAGGGCAGTATAATGGGTAAGGAACTGGTAAGCCTAAAACTATAGCCTAAAAGTCACAGGTTCGAGTCTGGGGTGGGACACTGCCATTGTACACTTGAGCAAGGTACTTAACCTGCACTGCTTTAGTATATATCAAGCTGTATAAATGGAAAGATGTATGTAAAAGGTTGTGTGAGTCGCTCTGGATAAAAGCATCTGCTGAATGCCTGTAATGTAATGTAATGAGGTGTAATGTAATGTACTGTACTGTACTGTAATGCAATGTAATGAAATGTACTGTAATGTAATGTGAAGTAATGTAATGAAATGTACTGTAATGTAATGTGAAGTAATGTAATGAGGTGTAATGTAATGTGATGTAATGTAATGTATGGGGACACAGGGGCACAGTCTCACCCTCAGTGCGGTGATCTCCTCCTCGGCCTCGGTGGTGGTCTCCTCCAGCTCGGTCTTGGCCTGCTGCAGCTGAGCCTCCAGGGCGCTGCGCGCGGCCTGCAGCCCGCTGATCTGCGCCTCCCTCTCCTGCAGCGACAGCGTCAGCTCCGTCACCTGCCGCTTGATCTCCAGCTTCTGCTCCTCGTGCTCCAGGCCCATCTGATAGGGAGAGAGGGGTCACATGACCATGTAGTGCAGAGGTTAGGGGGCCACATGATAATTGAGGTAGAAGAAAGGGGCGGGTGGGGGGGGCGGTCATCGGACTGTGAGCTGGGGGGGCACAACAGCCCCTTGAATCACCTGGGGCCCCTGAGGAAACCGGAGAGGGATGAGAGTGATCAGCAGAACGAGCTAAAGATCCAGGTGGTCTGGGCCTGGCTAGCAGGAAGGGAGCTGCAGCCTCACTAAGGCCCAGCAGGGGGGCACTGTAGCTGCAGCAAATTGGGAGAGAGGAGAAAACTCCTTTTCCTCCGCACACCTCTCCCATCTCATAGTCAACTCAGATCCTTGCAATTCTGTTTGGCGGTTAGTTTTAAGAAAAAGAAAAAAAACAGTGTCAGCATTCTGGAGAGGGAGTGTTTGTTTGGTTCGTAATTACATTTCATAGACTTCTGGGCTCATCAACAGTCCTGACGTGTTTCGTTTTTTTGCAGTGGTGGTGCGTTTGTGTTAGCAGTACTGGTCTGTGTTAGCCATAGCTGGCTGCGGGCATAAACAGTCTGTGAGGTCGTTTTGGGCCACAACTATCCGTGGGCCACACAATTCAGATTTTACGTCTTCTACTTTTTGAAAGACATTTTAATTGTTCCGAGGGCACGAAAAGCCATTTAAATGCTTTTGTTTTTGTGCTGGTTTGTGTGTTTGTATTAACAGTACTTGTGTGTGTTAGCTGTGGTTGTGTGTTTGTA
Organism: Anguilla pacifica; assembly: GCA_039654925.1. Classification (NCBI taxonomy): domain Eukaryota; kingdom Metazoa; phylum Chordata; class Actinopteri; order Anguilliformes; family Anguillidae; genus Anguilla; species Anguilla pacifica. The sequence continues at coordinate 30,726,798 of CM077297.1, forward strand.
TTAACAGTACTTGTGTGTGTGTGTGTGTGTGTGTGTGTGTGTTAGCAGTGGTTGTGTGTTTGTATTAGCGGCGTGTGTGTGTGTTAGCGGTGGTTGTGTGTTTGTATTAGCAGTACTTGTGTGTGTTAGCTGTGGTTGTGTGTTTGTATTAACAGTACTTGTGTGTGTTAGCTGTGGTTGTGTGTTTGTATTAGCAGTGCTTGTGTGTGTTAGCTGTGGTTGTGTGTTTGTATTAGCAGTACTTGTGTGTGTGTTAGCTGTGGTTGTATGTTCGTATTAGCAGTGCTAGTGTGTGTGTGTGTGTGTTAGCAGTGGTTGTGTGTTTGTATTAGCAGTGCTTGTGTGTGTTAGCTGTGGTTGTGTGTTTGTATTAGCAGTACTTGTGTGTGTTAGCTGTGGTTGTATGTTTGTATTAGCAGTGCTAGTGTGCGTGTGTGTGTGTGTGTGTTAGCAGTGGTTGTGTGTTTGTATTAGCGGCGTGTGTGTGTGTTAGCGGTGGTTGTGTGTTTGTATTAGCAGTACTTGTGTGTGTTAGCTGTGGTTGTGTGTTTGTATTAGCAGTGCTTGTATGTGTTAGCTGTGGTTGTGTGTTTGTATTAACAGTACTTGTGTGTGTTAGCTGTGGTTGTGTGTTTGTATTAACAGTACTTGTGTGTGTTAGCTGTGGTTGTGTGTTTGTATTAGCAGTGCTAGTGTGTGTTAGCTGTGGTTGTGTGTTTGTATTAGCAGTACTTGTGTGTGTTAGCTGTGGTTGTGTGTTTGTATTAACAGTACTTCTGTGTGTTAGCTGTGGTTGTGTGTTTGTATTAGCAGTGCTTGTGTGTGTTAGCTGTGGTTGTGTGTTTGTATTAACAGTACTTGTGTGTGTTAGCTGTGGTTGTGTGTTTGTATTAGTGGTGCTTGTGTGTGTTAGCTGTGGTTGTGTGTTTGTATAAGCAGTGCTTGTGTGTTAGCTGTGGTTATGTGTTTGTATTAGTGGCGTGTGTGTGTGTGTGTGTTAGCTGTGGTTGTGTGTTTGTATTAGCAGTACTTGTGTGTGTTAGCTGTGGTTGTATGTTTGTATTAGCAGTGCTAGTGTGCGTGTGTGTGTGTGTGTGTTAGCAGTGGTTGTGTGTTTGTATTAGCGGCGTGTGTGTGTGTTAGCGGTGGTTGTGTGTTTGTATTAGCAGTACTTGTGTGTGTTAGCTGTGGTTGTGTGTTTGTATTAGCAGTGCTTGTATGTGTTAGCTGTGGTTGTGTGTTTGTATTAACAGTACTTGTGTGTGTTAGCTGTGGTTGTGTGTTTGTATTAACAGTACTTGTGTGTGTTAGCTGTGGTTGTGTGTTTGTATTAGCAGTGCTAGTGTGTGTTAGCTGTGGTTGTGTGTTTGTATTAGCAGTACTTGTGTGTGTTAGCTGTGGTTGTGTGTTTGTATTAACAGTACTTCTGTGTGTTAGCTGTGGTTGTGTGTTTGTATTAGCAGTGCTTGTGTGTGTTAGCTGTGGTTGTGTGTTTGTATTAACAGTACTTGTGTGTGTTAGCTGTGGTTGTGTGTTTGTATTAGCAGTGCTTGTGTGTGTTAGCTGTGGTTGTGTGTTTGTATTAGTGGTGCTTGTGTGTGTTAGCTGTGGTTGTGTGTTTGTATAAGCAGTGCTTGTGTGTTAGCTGTGGTTATGTGTTTGTATTAGTGGCGTGTGTGTGTGTGTGTGTTAGCTGTGGTTGTGTGTTTGTATTAGCAGTGCTTTTGTGTGTTAGCTGTGGTTGTGTGTTTGTATTAGCAGCGTGTGTGTGTGTGTGTTAGCAGTGGTTGTGTGTTTGTATTAGCGGTGTGTGTGTGTGTGTGTGTGTGTTAGCAGTGGTTGTGTGTTTGTATTAGCGGTGCTTGTGTGCATCTTATCTCTGCGGGTGTGCGTGTGTGCTGTAGTGCGCTAACGCTTGTTGATTATTTTACTTGGTTGCCATGTGACCACGGGGGGCTCTCAGCGTTTCCTCTTTGAGACTAAGTGCCTTAAAATACAGCGTGTCTCGGGAATTTGATTATAGATCCACTTAGTATAACCAGGCCTCTTTTTTTGGGTATTCATTATAGCAGTCAATTCCTGTTTCTACAGAATTCTGCATGTGGGATTTCTGCTGAATTTTGCTCAAAATATATCCATGAATGAATGAATGGCACCACATTTTAATTCCATGGAGCATGCTGTAGCATAGCAACAATGAAGAGTTATGATCGGGCTAACTGCGATATTAATTCCATAAAAATATATTTTTAGTACCCGGAGCTCTTTGTTAGCCCGGTGTTCGCTACCATGCAACAACTCCCTGGTTTACGATATCCACACCAATTTAAGGGCAACTGAAGTGTGCTCTAGGGCAGTATTGCCCAGAAGGACATGTTATCTGTTTTCATGAATTCTGGCTTTGCTTGCAGTAGATTATTGCTCACCGCCAGGACCCAGTTCTGACATATCTGTAAGGTGTTATATTGGTTTGTATAAACACTTACTACAGTCAGTAGTGTGAAAGTCATACACACACTTATATTGAAGCTGTTAAACGAGACTCTAGACTAGAGCTTAGGATGCTACAACAAAATGTTACAGGCAGAATAATCCTAAAATAAATGGTATCTATTTCTGGAGCTCAAATGATTGCCAGTTTTACACATTAGGGGTCCAGGCGCTAAGGAATGCAGTCGAGCCACAGCCAGTGTACGTAGCTTTGAGCACAACCCTCTGCAGCTCTGGCGCGCCGGGCTAAAGCACAACTTCCGCTAATGACAGATCCAGATTCCAGGAGCGTGGCTTTGCTGATGTACTTCAGATACGTCGTGTGATACCTGCCAGTCAAAAGAACTCTCATTCACACTCTCCTGGGTTATCCTCTCTCTCTCTCTCTTTTTTTCTCTCTCTCTCCCCCTCCCTCCCTCCCTCCCTCCCTCATTTTCTGTTTTAATCTCCATTTTGCTCTTTTTTGTCCATTCTTTTTCTCTCCCTTCCTCACTCCCTCCCTCCCTCCCTCTCTCAAATCAATCCAATGGTGCTTTGTTGCTGCATCACCAAAGCAAATACTTGGGAAATAAAAGTGTGTTTTGTATGAAATAAAATGTGGAACACTGCCATATTGTTTCGCCCACAAACACGCACAGGAGAACATGGCAACAATAATTACAATAATATGCACTATGCAAAGCGGGTACAGGGAAATAAAGACTGATAACTAACAGCATAAATATTCGGCAGCAGTTAATGCTGTTTTTTGTAGTGTCTGTAGTCACTATTTGGTGCACACAGTGTCCCCTGCACGTCCCCCACGCCGTGGCACGGGGCCACATCTCCGTCTCGGGCCCTCTCTGCTTTCAGGGTGATCGCCGAGCCGGTTCCGCCCGGTTCCGCCCGGTTACCCAGGTCCGCCCGCGTCGGCCCGTTCCATTGGCCAGGCCGTGATCGCAGAGGCGGGGTTTGGCCAGGATCTCCCCCCCGGCCTTCCCATTATTTTAATAATGATAAGGTTTTACGCCAATGCGCATTTTCTGTCCAGGGCCGATAACATTCTTGTTTGTTGTGTGCCAGTGTTTGCACCCCTGTGGTCTAGATAAGAGTTTTTGATGTGTCATTGACTCCAACTGGAAGTGTTGCAGTGCTATCCCAAATGTGCTGTTGTTCTACTCAGTGATTGTCATTGATAACTGGCTGAGTGGACTCTTTTCTGGGTTCTTCTCTTAGTAAAGGAGGACCTTATAATGGACTGAGTTTGGATCTCTGTGTTTCAAGTGAACTCAGCATTTTCATTTGTGTATTTTAATGTTTTTATGCCTTTCCCCCAATTTTCGCCTCAATTTGGAAATGTCCAATCATACACAGCTGTGTGTATGGTGCAGTCTCTGCAGCCGATGTGGGAGAGTGTAGAGAAGCATGCGCTCCATGTGATGTCACCAGCTGCTTCTTTAAACATCGCAGCCCACAAGCCAAGCGTGCACAGTCATGAGCCGGAGGAAGACACTTCATGTGCAGCATCAGCAAGCAGACCGCAAGGCCCCGATGGACCAGTGGGGGTCACTAGAGAGCGGTGAGATACAGATCCGGCCTGTCTGATCCCTCCCTAGCCCTAGGCGAATGTATCACCAATCACGCATTGCCCTGTGGGCCTATCAGTCACAGTTGGCATTGGCTTAGTCCGAACTCGATCCCAGGCCACGGGGCGCACACACAATCACAGTGCCTTCACAGGAAGAGCCAACCAGTAGCCCCGAAACCCAGCATGCGTTGTTTGATGTTCCTCTTCTTCCTTCCCTCTCTCCCCTCTGCACATATCCCCCCTGCTATCTCTCTTCCCCTCTACTGTCCTTCCTCCTCTCGCTCGCTCCTTCCCTGCCTTTCCCTTTCTCTCTCCCCCCCTTCACCCCCCTCCCCTCCCCTCCCTCCTCTCTCTCTCCTCCCCCCCTTCACCCCCTCCCCTCTCTCCCTCCTCTTTCTCTCTCTCTCTGTCCCTTCCTCCTCCCCCCCTTCACCCCCTTCACCCCCTCCCCTCACCCCTCTCCATCCCTCCCTCACCTCTCTCAGCCTGGTCTCCAGCTCCAGCAGCCTGCTCTTCTTGCCCTGCTCTTGCTGGCTCATCTTCTCCAGGTGCTCCTCCAGCTTGGCGTTCTGGGCCTCCAGCTTCCCCGCCTGGGACTCCAGGTAGAACTTCTGCTGCCGCAGCTCAGAGATCATCTCCTCCTGGGCTTTCCTGTCAACCCGAGCACCAGAGCCAGCTTACTGCTAGGCCAGTGTGGTTGTGGTGTGTGAGGCTGCGTGGTTGTGGTGTGTGAGGTTGTGTGGTTGTGGTGTGTGAGGTTGTGTGGCTGTAGTGTGTGAGGTTGTGAGGCTGTGGTTTGTGAGGTTGTGTGGCTGGGCTGTGTGAGGTTGTGTGGCTGTAGTGTTTGAGGTTGTGAGGCTGTAGTGTGTGAGGTTGTGAGGCTGTAGTGCATGAGGTTGTGTGTCTGTAGTGTGTGAGGTTGTGTGGCTGTAGTGTTTGAGGTTGTGAGGCTGTGGTGTGTGAGGTTGTGTGGCTGTAGTGTGTGCGATTGTGTGGCTGTAGTGTGTGAGGCTGTGTGGCTGTGGTGTGTGCGATTGTGTGGCTGTGGTGGGTGAGGTTGTGTGGCTGTGCTGTGTGCGATTGTGTGGCTGTGGTGTGTGCGATTGTGTGGCTATGCTGTGTGAGGTTGTGTGGCTGTGGTGTGTAGCCCTGGGGTGTGTAGCCGTGCAATCCTCTCATGTGTGGTTGTATGTGGTGTGCAATTTTGCAGTGCAGATGTGTACTGGCTGTATGTAGCAAGGCACAAAATGGCAATGGGCCACAACCTCAATATTAATTAAATTATAAGCGGTTTATAATTATTATAAAAAAACAAAAACAAGACAGCAGGGGTTCTATTAAACTTGGTGAGGATTTAGGCAGTATCACAGAGAGATGGTCTTTTAGTGTAATTTCTTTTATAGTCATCATTGTCTTCAATTTTATTTTACTGTTTACAGAGTAGCACAGTGTGTGTAATTTTCCTGACAGAATCTCCCAGCATGTTCCTCTGGGTGTAATCTCCCAGCACTGATCTGGGATCTCCAGCACACACACACACACACACACAAACAAACACACACACACACACACACTCTCACACACACACGTTCCTCTGTGTGTAATCTCCCAGCATTGATCTGGAATCACCAGCACACACACACACACACACACACACACACACACTCTCTTACTCACACACACACACACACAAACATGTTACTCTGGGTGTAATCTCACAGCACCGATCTGGGGTCAGCAGTACACTCACATGTTCCTCTGGGTGTAGATGCTGCTGTTGGCCGCCAGCTTGTTAGCCTCAGAGAGCTCGGCGATCCTCTGCTCCATGCTTTTCATCTTAGAGTCCATGGCGTTGATGGTCTGGAGGGGAGACACAGCCACACGCCGGGGTCAAAGGTCAGATGCACACCTAGAACATTTTAACTCCGTTGCCACTATACTGTGAAAGCACCGCTGCAGGTCCCTGAGAATGTGCAATGAAATGAAAAACGCTCAATTATATAAAAATATTTCGTTGTGACTATTAATGAAAATATGTGCTTTTTTAAAACTGCCAGTAACACTGCAGGAATTTACTGATCACTAAAAGTTCTAAAGTTTTTTTCCCTGAGTTATACACTGCCCAAGAAAATACTCCCTCCCAATGCCTCAGTGGTATGATGCCGCCCTGTAGGCCATAGTGGGTAATGGCATGGTCAGGATACAGTGCTAGACCATAGGCACACATCACCACATTGAAAACCAGTTGTGTTTCACAAGGTGAGCTGCCAGACAACCACTTTATTTTAAAATTTACTAAAAAAACAAAAGCAGAATTCCATCTCTGGACATTTTTGATAAAGTGGTTGAGGGGTCACAGGAAAGGCGCTTGTTAATAAACTGGCCTGTGGGGTTTTAGAAAGTCTGGGAAACACCTGCAGTGCACTGAATGGTGCAGAGCTGTCCCACGGGGACCTGGGACCGTGCCATACGGCTAAAATCTCAGCCAGTCCCATTAAGCCAGACAAACCCGGGGTTTTTAAGCCCTTCTCCACACCAGGGTCCCGGTAATTACCTAAGCCTTTGCACAACCTCCACAGCAATCGATTCTCTCAAAACAACCCCAGTCCCACAGGCACTAAGAGCATTTGCGTCATGGCCTAAAACCAACACTTTAAAAAAAAAAAAAAAAAAAAAAAGTTTATTTTTACAAAGCTTCCACCTCAGACGGACGCAGTGAACTCTGCACTCTGCTGTGTACAGGTTTCACAGGCTTCTGGGGACGTGGCATAAAGGCTTCCTCACAAGCCTGTTCCCTGGAAACCTGTCTGCTGCTTTAAGCCTCTGTCCTCTTACTGCGGGGCTCATGTATCCAGAACTTTAAAAGACAGACAGAGAGGAAAACTTCCATGTCACCCTAACCAAACTAAGCTCAGACAACCCAGGCTGAAAATGATAGAGACTGACCCAAACAGAGAACCAAACTGACACAAACCGGGCTGAACTGAGCCAAATTGAAAACAAACAAAAAAACCAAAGTGAGCCAAACTGCAGAGAAAAGGGCCAAACTGACCCAAACCGAGCCAAACTGGGCTAAAAGTCAGGACGAAAGTCAAACTGAGTCAAGCTGAGCCAAACCATGCTGAAATGAGCCAAATTCACCCTACTGGGCTAAAGTGGGCTGAAATCAAACTAAGCCAATCTGGGCTGAAATGAGTCAAACTGAGCTAAACAGGGAACCAAACTGAACCAAACCGGTCTGGGCCGGACTGGGCCTCACCGCTTTGTGCTCGCCAAGCAGCTTGCTCTTCTCCCGCGCTTCCTCTTCCTGCTCGGCCCGTTTGGACTCCAGAATTTCTTTGTCAGCCATGTCCTCTTTCATCTGGGCCTCCAGAACCTGGGGGAACCAGAACCAGAACCAGAACCAGAGGTCAAACCCTCCACCCAAATCTCTCTTCCAAAACCACCCACACAACACCCTCCCACACATAGCTCTCTCTCCCAATAAACCTCCTTCTGTGCTTTCTCAGGAGTGTTCGAGTGTTTGTGCGTGTGTGTGTGTGTACATATATTGTTTGAGTGTGTTTATAGCATGCATGCATGTGTGTGTGTGTGTGTGTACATATAGTGTTTGAGTGTGTTTATAGCTAGCATGAATGCGTGCATGTGTGTGTGCGAGTGTACATAGTTTTTGAGTGTGTGAAATGTGAGTTCACCTTGAGCTTATCTTCATACATTCTCTCCTTCTGCAGCAGATGAGCCTCCATCCTCTGAGCAGTGGCCTGAGTCTCCCGCAGGTTCTCCTCCAACTCCTATACACACACACACACACACACAGGCGCAGACACACACACACACACACACACAAACAGGCGCAGACACACACACACAGCACACACATAGCACACACAGGCACACAGGCGCACACACACACGCACACACACACACACACATACACACATACAGGCGCAGACACACACACACACACACACACACGCACACAGGCGCAGACACACACACACACACATAGGCGTAGACACACACACACACACAAACAGGTGCAGACACACACACACAGCACACACATAGCACACACAGGCACACATACACGCATACACACACATACACACAAGCACACATAGGCACACATGCACACACACAATTCTCTGTAGACTAAGGATGACCAATGTCTAATCATAGTCCATATGGTTAATGTCAATTGGAGTCAAAAAAAGAAACCGCCAACTGGAGTCAGATATATAAATTAAGGTGATATTTGCTCAATCTCATTCCTGAGTCATACTGAAAAGGCTACGCACCATCCTTCACTGCTCAGACACTTTGGTGTGTTAGAGCACAATATTACCATTGCACTCACCCATACACACCCACAGCTGGTGTGTGTTTGTGCGCTTGGTTCATACCGTGGTTCATTTGGGTGTGTGGGGGTGCTGGTGCCGTAGCTGTCAGGACATCCAATGGGAGTGTCCCCAGCACCCCCACACTGAGCTGTGCCCAGCCTGAGACTGAGGTGGGAGGGGCTTAAGGACAAAGGGGTGGAGCGGGGGGCAGGGAGGGGAGTGTGCCCAGCACCCCCACACTGAGCTATGCCCAGCCTGGGACCGAGGTGGGAGGGACTTAAGGACAGGGGGCGGAGCGGGGGCGGGGAGTGGGCGTGGCCTCAGACGGCCTCATCCCTCCTCTCTCACCATGATCTTCTCGGCCATCTGCTGGATCTGCTGGGACTTGGTCTGGATGTCGTCCTTCAGCTTGTTCTCCCGCCGCTCCACCATCTCCAGCCTCTTCACCTGGTTCTCCAGGGACTTCCGGCCCTCCTGCACACGCATGCGCACACGCGTGCACGCGCACATGCACATGTACACGCACAGCCGCACAGGGGCATGTCCGCACAACAGACGCAGAAAACACATAAAATAAACACAAAGCTTAATTTATTACAGAGCTGATTAAAATGCTGAGTGAACAGCTCAAGTAAGAAGCAGACATGACAGGAATAGGTACTACTGTATTGCTGAACGGGGGGAGCTGACTGCACTGCAGGGCAGGGCAGAGGGACTTTGTGTAGGGACAGTGTGTAATTATGGTGGACAATATGTAGGGACAGTGTGTAGCTCTATGGTAGAGTGTGCTGGCACAATGAGTACCTCTATGGTAGCATGTGCTGGTGCAGTGTGTAACTCTATGGTAGTGTGACCTAATGCCGTTTGTAACTCTATGGTAGCATGTGCTGGTGCAGTGTGTAACTCTATGGTAGTGTGAGCTAATGCCGTGTGTAACTCTATGGTAGCGTGTGCTGGTGCAGTGTGTAACTCTATGGTAGTGTGACCTAATGCCGTTTGTAACTCTATGGTAGCATGTGCTGGTGCAGTGTGTAACTCTATGGTAGTGTGAGCTAATGCCGTGTGTAACTCTATGGTAGCGTGTGCTGGTGCAGTGTGTAACTCTATGGTAGCGTGTGCTGGTGCAGTGTGTAACTCTATGGTAGTGTGAGCTAATGCCGTGTGTAACTTTATGGTAGCGTGTGCTGGTGCAGTGTGTAACTCTATGGTAGTGTGAGCTAATGCCGTGTGTAACTCTATGGTAGCGTGTGCTGGTGCAGTGTGTAACTCTATGGTAGCGTGTGCTGGTGCAGTGTGTAACTCTATGGTAGTGTGAGCTAATGCCGTGTGTACCTCTATGGTAGCGTGTACTGAACTCAGTCGGGGGCATGGCGCACCTCGGTCTCTCTCAGGCGGCGGCGCAGGGTGTCGCTGGGGTCGGCCTTGTTCCGCAGCCTCTCCAGCTCGCGCTCCAGCCGCTCTTTGGACTGCCGGATGTTCTGCAGCAGCTCCGTGGCGTCCGAGCTCGCCTTCACCGCCTTACCGCCATCGCGGGGGAAAGGACAGACGAGCAAACACAACACGAGCGGCTGCATCTCAGACGCAGGGAGGCTGCGGAGTTAAACTCCAGGCCCGGAACACGCCCACGCCGCCCACACCCCCCCCCCCCCGTTGCCTGGCTGCAGACCATGGATATTATAATACGACGTGCGCACGGAGCTCTGCACTCACTTTCTCAGAATGTGGCTGCGCTAACGAGCTACTAACAAGCCGCTGGAGGAGGACTCGTTTGGAGTACCTTTCCCACAGACACCTGGCCATGATGACATCATAATGACATCACAGATGAAGGAACGGGGCAGGAGAAGAGAGAAGAGGGCTCTATTCACACCAGGTTCGCAAAAAAATAAATGAAGCCATATTCTCTTCTAATCAATGATGTCACGCACTCCACTGGCTGTATTGAGAATTTGATCGATCCTCTATTGTGCTGTTTCTGTGAAGAGCTTTCAACTTGCTTCAGCTTGCTGATATTCATGCGTATCAACTGTAAGTGGTCCCTAAGAGACAAATGAAATAAACAGAAGTAAATATCACACTCGTGTCTTACCTTGGCCAGCTTCTCCTGCAGCTCCTGTATTTTTGCTTGTTGTTCAGCATTGGTCTGAAACACAGTGTGGGTTAGGGTTAGGGTTAGTACAACACCATCAACCAAAAGCTGCTGAGCATGCACGCATGCACGCACAAACACACACACACACACACACACACACACACACACACACACACACACACACAGTGATTTAACACGCTTACCTTCTCCAGTTTACATAGCAGCTCCTCCACTTCTGCCTTGCCCTGCTCCTTAGCCTACAGGAAGAACACAACCATGAACAGACTGAACAGAACACCATCATTAACACACTGACCCAAACGGGACCATGAACACACTGAACAGAATACAACCATGAACACACCGACCAGAACACAATCATTAACACACTGACCAGAACACAACCACAAACACAGACCAGAACACAACCACAAACACTGACCAGAACACAACCATGAAGACACTGACCAGAACACAATCATTAACATACTGACCAGAACACAACCACAAACACCGACCAGAACACAACCATGAAGACACTGACCAGAACACAACCGTGAACACACTGCCCAGAACACAACTACAAACACACTGACCGGAATGCAACCGTGAACACACTGACCAGAATACGACCATTAACACGCTGACCATAACACAATCATTAACACACTGACCAGAACACAACCATTAACACATTGACCAGAACAAAACCATATACACACTGACCACAACACAACCATGAACACACTGACCACAACACAACCATGAACACACTGACCATAACACAACCATTAACACACTGACCATAACACAACCATTAACACACTGACCAGAACACAACCGTTAACACACTGACCAGAATACAACCACAAACACACTGACCAGAACACAACTGTTAACACACTTGCCAGAACACAACCGTTAACACACTGACCAGAACACAACCATGAACACACTGACCAGAACACAACCGTTAACACACTGACCAGAATACAACCACAAACACACTGACCAGAACACAACCATGAACACACAGACCAGAACACAACCATGAACACACTGACCAGAACACAGCCACCACACTGGCTGGAGGGCAACCATGAATATTATACTCTGCTGAGTTAGAGCTACAAGGACAGCAGAGCAAAGTGCAATGGGAGCCCTTTAAAATGTCCCCCTCTTTATAATATATTCATAACTCAGAGAGCAGGGTGGCTGCAGCTCCCCCCAAGATGGAAGGACATCAGCGCCTGACCTCATTTAACCAGGAATAAAAAGGGAGATTCTGATCTTCTGCTACAAACAGACATGCCGATTGCACACATAAACAACCAATAAACCTGATTTATTTACCCCTATAAGTTAGTAATACTTAACCCTTTATGACTGAGACCACTCACACACACCCCCACACCCACACCCGGCAGGACACCCACCTTCTGGATGCGGTTCTGGTACTCCACTGCCTTCCTCTACACCCACCCCCACTCCACCCACACTCGGCAGGACCACCACCTTCTGGATGCGGTGCTGGTACTCCACAGCCTTCCTCAACACTGACCCCCCCCCCACCCCCACCCCCAAACCCACACCTGGTAGGACACCCACCTTCTGGATTCGGTGCTGGTACTCCACCGCCTTCCTCTTCAGCTCCTCGCTGGTCTGGCGCGAATCTCGCAGCTCCACCTCGTACAGGTCGCTACGGCGACGGGCGGCAGACAGGTCCTCCTCCAGCTGCCTGATGACCACCTGCATCTCCTCCAGCTGGGCGTGGTACTCCTGTGGGCGGGGATTAGAGGTGGGCGGGGTCATTCTACAACTGGGTGTGGTACTCCTGTGGGCGGGGTTATTCTACAGCTGGGCGTGGTACTCCTGTGGGCGGGGTTATTCTACAGCTGGGCGTGGTACTCCTGTGGGCGGGGTTATTCTACAGCTGGGCATGGTACTCCTGTGGGCGGGGTTATTCTACAGCTGGGCGTGGTACTCCTGTGGGCGGGGTTATTCTACAGCTGGGTGTGGTACTCCTGTGGGCGGGGTTATTCTACAGCTGGGCGTGGTACTCCTGTGGGGGGGGTTATTCTACAGCTGGGCGTGGTACTCCTGTGGGGGGGGTTATTCTACAGCTGGGCGTGGTACTCCCATGGGGGGGGTTATTCTACAGCTGGGCGTGGTACTCCTGTGGGGGGGGTTATTCTACAGCTGGGCGTGGTACTCCCATGGGGGGGGTTATTCTACAGCTGGGCATGGTACTCCTGTGGGTGGGGTTATTCTACAGCTGGGCATGGTACTCCTGTGGGTGGGGTTATTCTACAGCTGGGCATGGTACTCCTGTGGGTGGGGTTATTCTACAGCTGGGAGTGGTACTCCTGTGGGTGGGGTTATTCTACAGCTGGGAGTGGTACTCCTGTGGGTGGGGTTATTCTACAGCTGGGCGTGGTACTCCTGTGGGTGGGGTTATTCTACAGCTGGGCGTGGTACTCCCGTGGGGGGGGTTATTCTACAGCTGGGCGTGGTACTCCCGTGGGGGGGGTTATTCTACAGCTGGGCGTGGTACTCCTGTGTGGGGATTAGAGGTGGGTGGTGTTACATGCACTCTGTGGGTGTGGTGTGGATTTTCACTACACTTCCCCTTACACTGGATGACTTCCAAAATGCACATATTTACACATTATCAATTTATACAGCTGCAAGAAGGTCAGGTTTAGTGACACAATCTCGCTACAGTCCTTCGATACCCCCACTCAGGAGTTCAGAGCCATCAGGACTGATGCAGCTCTGTCACCAATTCATCACGTATGTGCTCATTCCCCATATTACCTCACTTGCAGCGCTCATCGCTTCCAATACAACGTACAGTAGTGCAAAAGACATCACTTTTAACCTGCATTGAACCTTGCAGGATATGATTGAAGAGAACTGGCATCAAGCTGCAGCGGTATGTATCTCAGTATAGCGGGTGTAGCTTGGCTAATTACCTAGCGAGCACAGTGAGGTGCAGACACGCTAAAGCCTTGCAGCAGGTTACCATGACCTGCTGGCGACGCAACCCTCAAACAACAACGCTACCCTTAGCTAGGCGCGATTTCACCTTTACCTGACTGGTAACACGTTCGTCTTCAGAGCCTTTGAGCGAGCGAGAGGCGCAGTTTCAGATATCACCTCAGGCGAGCGCTTCTCACTCGTTACGTCTGTGCGCTACGAGCCTGCCGCGTGCAGAACGCTCTGAGCATGGGATATGGTCATCTGCACGTTACAAAAAGGCGTGTGTGTGTGCGTGTGTGCTTCCCTGAGCTACATGCCAAGACATTTCTGCTCAAAACAAAAAAACGATTTCCTAACATAACACTGTCTAGAGAAGAGCAGCGGGAAAAAAAGGGCAGGAGAGAATGAAAGAGTGAGAGAGGAGAGTGAGGGGAGGGAGACACTGATACAGGAGGCTTTCACTGCACCTCCCAACAAAATGAAACAAGTTTGTTCTGAATACTGGTGAAAACTCTTAAATTGGTCAACAATCTTCAGGAATTTTATTTTAGTCTAAAGGTGTATTTGACTCCCGTGAAGGTGGCCAGTGCCATTTCCTGAGACTCAGGGATCTGAATCAATCACACAGACAGCATACATGATTGGCTCAGGCCAAACTGTGATTGACAGTTGGTGGGCGTGCCCACCATGGGAGTTCCTATAGCTCGACTCTCCCGTACTCTGTGTGCGACCTTGGCATGGCCGGGCCGAGGCGGACCAAAACGGGGGACGGCAGTCGCCATGGCGAGGGTTTGCAATTAATCAAATTAATCTCTCTCAATTACGTTTGGATTAAAGTTCCTGGCATGACAAACCATGTCCCTCAGGGTGACACCACCAACTCTCGCCCTCAGACAAGGGCAGCTATTTTTGGCTGGGTGAGTCGCATGCATTTAGGACAGTCACAGAGGTGACGACAGCATTAAATTAAGTTACAGGCATAAGTAACAGACGCAAAAGCACCATTAAAGCAAGCTGCCGCTGTTACAGCAATGTTAAAGTCATGGGTGTTACGTCAGCATTAAAATGAGTCACAGAGAGTGAGGTAATTACAGCAGTTAGCCCCCGTAATTAATTCTTCTCATTAATTACTAGCTACTGTAAACAGATGCGCTTTTCCCAGGTACCACATTCATAATCATGTTTCACATATCACCCATGATGCATTTGGTCAGAAGGGGTAATATAGGGGCTATTAGAGACTCAGGGGGGCCAGAGAGGGTCAGTAGGGGTGTAATAAAGGCTTAGGTGGTCAGTAGGGGATGTAAAAGCGGTTTAAGCAGTCAGTAGGGGTGTAATAACAGCTTAGGGGGTCAGTATGGGTGTAATAAAGAGTTAGGGGGTCAGTAGGGGTGCAATAAAGGCTCAGGGGGTCAGTAGGGGTGTAATAACAGCTTAGGGGGTCAGTATGGGTGTCATAAGAACCCTACCTGCTCCTTGATCTCCTGCAGCTTGCTGCTCTGCTCTCGTATGTCATGAAGAAGCTGTAAGGCCTTATCATCCTCCTCAGAAACCTCCATCCGAGCCTGCTCCAAACTGCGCTTCAGACTCTACACACAGAGAGGCCAC
Organism: Anguilla pacifica; assembly: GCA_039654925.1. Classification (NCBI taxonomy): domain Eukaryota; kingdom Metazoa; phylum Chordata; class Actinopteri; order Anguilliformes; family Anguillidae; genus Anguilla; species Anguilla pacifica. Next base: position 30,741,877 of record CM077297.1, read on the forward strand.
CAACACCAGGGTTATTACAGTTCCCAACTTTTAATTCATTTTTGTTTTTATTTAGTTTTCCATTTTGATTTCAATTTCAGTTTAGTTTTAGTTAATAGAGTGGGTTTTGCTAGTTTTAGCTAGTGTTTCTGGAAATACGTAGTATGTACTAAGTAGCAGGTAGTAGGGATGATGCCGAAAACAAATACCATATTTGGCAGTACTCGGATAATGCGTTCTCCCCAAATGTTTTCTCCTCGCGAATTTGACCATATTATTCAGATTCTGATCTATTTTCCCATCTCCTTGATGCATTTAACTCAGAAGTATGTACTAAGTAGTATATACAAAGTAGTATGTACTAAGTAGTATGTACTATGTAATATTCACTAAGTAGTATGTAATAAGTAGTATGTACTAGTTTGTATGTACTAAGAAGTATGTACTAAGTAGTGTGCACTAAGTAGCATGTACTATGTAGTATGTATGAAGTAGTTTGCATTAATTAGTATGTGCTAGGTAGTATGCAAGTATTATGAGTTTCCCTCACTTCAGACCACTAGTCACTAAGTACTTAATACTCACTACCTAGTGCATATTACTGAGCACCTACACCTACAACTTAGTACGTACTACCTAGTACATATTGAGTGTATGTCCTATGTAGTATGCACTAGCTAGTAGGTACTAAGTAGTATGTACCATGTAGTGCATGTTAAATGGTAGCTACTAAGTAGAATGCCTTATGTAGTGTGTACTACGGATGAGGAAGATACCACTATATGTATTTGTATCTATTTGTTTAACCAAAAAATTATTTGTATTTGGGTAAAAACCCAAAGTGGTAATTTTCTTTTAAAGCTATGTTTAACAAACAGTGACCTATATGTTATATAGCCATAACAGGCTTTTATAATACTTCTGTAAACAAACAGTCAAGCTTTTGTTGAGGGACACTGAAGTCTAAATGCTTCAGCGCTGAGTGTGTCATTAGCCAGCAACCAGTTCCTGTAATGTTTTAACTCTGAAAAGGCCACATTATTTTTAGTACGTAGCCAACTACCGCTAAGCTGATGGCCAGCAACGTCAGACGTATCCAAGATTATAGCACTGATTTCTGCACCAGCAGTGACCTAATTACATAAAGATTACGAAGATTACGTTTGTATTTCTAAATTATAGCGGTTTTGTCATTTAGGCTAAGGGGAAAATGCATCGAGGCACATTACAGGAGCACTGAGAAAAGCCCTAAAACATGCATGACAAAACACAAAATGGAAAAGCAGTTAAATAAATACAAAGTGCAATATTTTTTAAAAAGTAATTTCTTTGGTCACTCAGTACACTCCTCCCTCCCTTCTCCTGGGAGTGCGCTTTCTATGCACAGTCGCTCTCAATTCCACAGAGAACACACAGATCTGGTGGTTTGCTGAAAACGCACACACAAAAATCTGTTATATTTCACGCAGTTGTTGTTTAGCTATCCTGTTCAGTTTATATAAAGTCTCAGTTTCAGAGAAGACTCGAAAATATGCAGGTGGCCTTATAAGCCTATCGTTTCTATAACTACAGCGTCCACAAGTATTCATCCATACCAAATTGTTGAATAGAGCGCCGAAATAGACGGTAAAAGCACTTGTTGTCTATTCTGTGCCGGGGAAATTTGTGAAGAAAATGGCACAGACTGGCACATTTCTTTACCGAGTCGATTTTTTCGAATTTAAAGCCTAAATATTTCGGAAAGTCGTAGAAGGATGAGGACATAGCATTTATGGCATGGGAGTAATTTATATTATAAAGTCTCCAAAGCGCAATGGCCTCGTTCTGGCCTATCTAGCATTAAAGGAAATTCTCACTCGCTTCTGCCCGCAGTTTTTTTTCCTCATTGAGAAACTTTGTGCTGATTTCTAAGCGAATCCCATCAAAGAGATGGGAAAATAGATCCAAATTCGAATAATATTGGTCAAATTCTGGAGGAGAAAACATTTGGGGAGAATGCATTATCTGAGTTTGCCATTGTATTTGGCACTACCTCTAATACATAGACAGACAGACAGACACAGACACACAGATGTATAGACAGTTACACAGATGCACAGACAGACGCACAGACGCACAGACACTCACGCTGCACTCGGTGATGTAGGTGGCCAGGTCCTGCTCCAGGATGGTCCTCTGTGTCTCCGAGGCCTTCAGCTCCACATCCTTCTGCTGCAGCACCGTCTCCAGGTCAGACATCTTACGCTGGAATTTGGATATTTCCTGCTCCATCTGCCAGGCACAAACTGACCTGAGAACAGCTTCAGTGCTCACCCAACAAAGGGGACAGGGCAGAGAGACACCATCTACAGCAGGACCACACCCTCTGACCAGTAATACCCCCTAAATTAGCCAATGCCCTCCACTCCGCCACACCCTTTAAATTACTGATCTGTGGTACCACAAAGTGGTATGCAAATCCCTGTATTGCCCTCTTGGTATTGGACAGCAGATTTACAGGGTTAAAAAGAAGTCAGGAAAAACTCAGGGCCCTAATTATGATAATTCTCATGATTGTCATCAGCAGTAACAACAGTAGTGTCACACTGCTGTGCCTCTCATCATTCTCAACATTGCTTTGCTGTCAGAACCACAATCTGCGTAATGTATTACAGCCATTTTACGTCAGGATGTTCACTACCTACATAATGTATGACAGCCATTTTGCGTCAGGATGTTCACTACCTACATAATGTATGACGGCCATTTTGTGCCAGGATGTTCATCACAGGATAAGATGATAGACTGCAGATTTGGTAGGACACCATAATCTCTCCGATTATATCCCCACAGGATCTTTACAGTGAGGGAGTCTGAACGTCTCATCTGACAAACAACACCTCCTACAGCACTGTATTCCTATCCTAGCCCAGCACACAGCGATCGCAGCCTTCCTACCTTGTGACATTTATCTTGCGTTTCTTGTAGTTCTTTGCTTCGGATGTGAAGCTGTTTTTCCATGGAGATGCTCTCGGCTGAGGTGCAGAGGCCAGTGGCCCCTGATCTGAGACCAGAGGAAGAGACAGACATCACAATAATTTGGCCCTTACTTACGCACTTATCGGAGGCAGCAAATGGCCGTGGAGAGAAAAAAATGCTATATCACCAAAAAGGCACAGAGGCCATTTAACAGGCACTAAGGGTAATATTAACCGAACAAACAACAAAGCCTATATACATTATCCAAAAGTAAATTCATAGGAAAAAAAAAAGAATGGATATCTAAAAGGGCGCCGGGCGGAACTCACCCCCGGGTCTCCCTCCGGGGAACCGGAAACAGACTCTGTCTCTCCCCATGTCCCTCTCTCCCTCCCATCCCTTCGCTATCCTACCCCGTTTCTCCCATTCAGTTCAGCCGTATGAAGCCGGTTAGCAGGACGCAGGACACCATGCTAGATTAATGCAGGTAAACACATCGACAGCACGCATTCTAATAAGAACGTGATTAAACAGAGAAGCCGCGGAGAGCCCATTCGCCGGCACACGAGCGGCTCAGCGCAGGTCCCTCCGGCTGCGTATCCGGCTGCTGACGGCCTGCGTGGGTTCTTCCTCCTGGCATTACTGATACCTTCTCATTGTCTGTCATGTTTCCCAAACTGGGTAGGACAGTGTGGCGCACCGTTAAAGAAGATTTCCAGTTTCCGAGGGAGCACGTCTCACTTTTATGTAACCAGAAGCGAATGTCTATCTCCGCCTCTCTGCTCTCCGGGTTTAGATCACAGAAGCCTGCTCTCCCTCCCCCAGCTCGCCAGGTTTGCCTGCCACGGCCTTTTTTCCTCACCGGGCCGGCCTGCGACAACCATCGACGGTCGGGCAGTCTGCTGCCGGGGCCCTTTGCCGGTTAAGGCCTGACGGCGCTCCAGGGTCCCTCGGCATTCTCCGCTGAAAAGGGAGGGAAAGGTCTGAAGTGCGAGCGAGAGAACGAGCCGCAGGAAGAAGAAAAGCCGCTGACCGTCGCCAGAGAGATACGGAGGCAGCTAATTAAATATAAAGAGACGGAGAGAAAGGGGGAGAGGGGAGGGGGAACGGAGGGGGGACGGGGGGGACGGGGGGGGGTGGGCGAGCAGAGGAGTGACACCGCTGAGCTTCAAAGCCTTTCAGTGCAGACGCTCGCGCACTGAGAAGTCTCCCTAAAGCCAGTCAGGCAGAAACGGCCCCCAAAAGCTTTTCTTTTCTCTCTCTCTCGGGGTCAATGAGGGACAGGACGTCACTGCCAAAACCCGCTCATCGTGCCCTAACAGGACGTCTGCTCCGTCACCCCCGGCGACAGAGACATGGCGTGGGAACTGAGCTGAAAAGTCACGGTTATTGGGCTTTGAAAGTCTGCCCCCCCCCCCCCCCCCCACCTCCACAATGACAGGGAGGGCTTAAACTCTGCAGAGGTTTTTGAGGGATCCCTGCAGACCTGGAGGGGGTGCGGAGGATGTGGGGGGGGGGGGGGGGTGAAAGTGCTGACATACAGACAGTTATGGGCGCTTTAGCAGAACCCCGCGCTGAACGGCTTTCAAAGGCATTTAAATCCAGATGGCAGCAGTGGTTTTTACATACTGCGGCATCATCTCTGAGCACAGTCATTTCACAGCTTGCTATGCGGGGACGGAAAAGCAATATTTTCACAAAGAAAACAAGGCATACATTATATTTCCATTAAAATTTCAATGAAAGGATCAATTCCATTTTATATTTATTTTTCATCTCCTCCTGATTGTTTCCCCAAGTTTTGGCTGCGTGTGTTTTGAAGAATATAGCATTAGCGGAGATGGAGGAAGTTATAATAATGTGACATACAATTGCGATGAGAAACTCCAGATTGCAGCACATGCCTGTGTGCACAATATCCTGAATGATATCTCTGCAAGACAAAAATTAAGGCTAACCGGCATATCTTCTGTCAAATCATACATTGTCAGCTCTTAACCCTTACAGTTACAAATATGTGATTAAAATTAACTGAACATGCTGATTAACAATCACTACTGGTAACAGAAAGAAATGGATTTCTAGAACACTAACTTGACATAAATAAAAAAAACATTCCAAAAAAGCTACTCTGCAAAGGGCTAATTTGATCCAATTGTAGAGTTCCACATTAGCCCTTGCGATTATGACATCATAATGGGATATCAAGCAGGAGTTCCACCTGCAGTGTGGCTCCTAAATCCTCAGTTTCCCATCAGGCAACAGGAAAAAAAACACATCAGAGATTCCCAACCCCTCTCCTGCTCCTTCTCCCTCTATGTCTCTCTCTCTCTCTGACTCATGTTTGGTCTGTTCCAACATTACCATTCACCTCACAGTCGCCCAACATTCTGCAGTGTGCAAGCTGCTGCCCAAATCTATATTTTACTAAAGTGCAGACAGTGCACTGCAATGGCCTTTCTATCAAATTAGTCACTCCCAGTCTTCAAATAAAGCTTATTCAGAGAGACGGCCAACAAACCTCGACCCGTCAATCAGCTCCTGCTTTGCATCACCATTGCAGTTGGCCACTTAGCAATTATGATTTTTTTTCTGAGGCTTTACATTTCAAATGCAGAAAGAAAAGGAAGCGAAAACATGCGGGCAGTTCATTCACGAGAGCGTTCCCGTTCCGATCTTCCAGGCTCAACACTCCACACTCTAATCACCGCCCTCACGAGCCTCTCTTCAGAAAAAAAACACACTTCACATAGAGCGCAGAAAGAATGTCAAAGAAACCTGGCATGAGCGGCCGTGTGCCACGCGCCGTGCAGGACGGTCAGCCAGCCGGGGTGTTCGGGGTCCGCGGTCGTGTCCCGGACCGGGCCGGGGTGGGGGAGAACACCCAGACCGAGCCGGGGTGGGGGAGAACACCCAGACCGAGCCAGGACAGGAGCAATTATCCCCAATCTATTAGAACACATTCAGCTACAGAGTCTGTTACAAAACAATCTATTCTCATTCCTCCCTCCCTCCTTCACAACCCCCCCCTTCCCTCTCCGCTTCTCTCTCTCTCTATCCTCTTCACTGCCCCCCTCCTGCCCTTTTCCTTGTATTTCAAAGCCCTCCTTCCCTCTGTCTCCCCTTCCCTCTCTCTCACTCCTCCAGTACCTCACTCCCTACCTCCTCTCTCATCCTTGCCCCTCCCCACCTCTCTCTCTAACCCGTATCCCTCCCAAAAGTAAAGACGTGATATTAAGATGCCTTGGGAATTAATATTGGCAGAGTGCCTGCTTCCTCCCCCCTCCCCCCCTCAGGAAATGCAAAAGATCACCTGAAGAAGGCGGTAGCACATCCTCCGTGGGCTCTACCTCAGGTTAGCCTAAACCCTGACCCTTGACCCCTGACTGCTTCCCGCATGGTCAGAGGTGATCCATCCCTGTATGCAGTCACAGAGGGTTATAGTGACATCATCTCCTCCCCCCAATATGAGTCAGACTGCATATTCCTTCCAACTCATTTTAAAAATATTAACACTGTTTCTCCATGCCTGATCTTGTTATCAGTAAAGCCATTTTCTAAGTTTGTCCTTTGTAGTTTGTGCAGGGGATTTAGATCTGCCATACGTTTGCCTTTTATCTGTAGTCTTTCTGGAAAAAAAAACCCTTTCAGTCTTAAGTTCTGTAAAACAATCAGTAAGCACATAAACCAGGACTCTTGTGGGTTGCGGATGGGATGGAGTATTCAACAAAGGCCCTGGTGTTTAGTATGTGAGTAAGTGAGCGAGTGAGTGAGTGTGCGAATATGTGAGCAAGCGAGTAAATGTGTGAGTGAGTAAGCAAGCCAAAAAGGGACTGTGAGCATGTAGGTGAGTTAGTGAGTAAGAGAGTGAGGGGGTGGGACTTCCGTGTTTCCATGGCTGCACAGTCACCATCAGTGATGCACCGTTCTCAGCCGAAGCCTTCGGTGGGAGAGTCAGTCATAATTAAAGGACCTTAAAATACCAACATTAAGATCAACCAGTTGCATACTGGCCAGCTCACAGCCTATCAGCCAATCACATACTGGCCAGGCCACAGCCGATCAGCCAGTCACAGACCAGCCAGCTCACAGCCAATCAGCCAGTCACAGACCAGCCAGCTCACAGCCAATCAGCCAGTCACAGACCAGCCAGCTCACAGCCAATCAGCCAGTCACAGACCGGCCAGCTCACAGCCAATCAGCCAGTCACAGATCGGCCAGCTCACAGCCAATCAGCCAGTCACAGATCGGCCAGCTCACAGCCAATCAGCCAGTCACAGATCGGCCAGCTCACAGCCAATCAGCCAGCACAGATCGGCCAGCTCACAGCCAATCAGCCAGTCACAGATCGGCCAGCTCACAGCCAATCAGCCAGTCACAGATCGGCCAGCTCACAGCCTACCAGTCAGTGATTAACTCAAATACTTCATCGCTCTCTAAAAAAAACAAAAAACCTGTCACCTTGAAGACATTCAGTAACACCAGCGTTTACTGCAGCCGTGAGTTTGTGAGCCAAAAGAGACAGACGAGGCGTGAATGAGAAATAAATGAGACATAAAAACCGCGGACAGGAATAGCATCAGGGCAGAATCTTTACACATTCTTACTCCCGGCTGCTCGCTCATGAATATTCATGAGAGAAAAAAATGACTCCTGACAGCATTCTGGGGCTGAAGAGGGGGCGGGCGGTGGTGGGGGTACAGGTGCCATATCGATCACAGCTGGTCTCCAAGACTGCGGGGGCTGAAGAGCCAGGCAAACAGGCGAGAAATATCCCCCCCTCCCCGGAACGCTGGACCAGGTACAGCGCACATCGGCTAGAATCAGGGCTGGCAGCGAGAATGGGAACGGTTAGAGGAAATCGAAAAACGAATCCCCTCTCTCTCTCTCTCTCTCTCTCTCAGACAATCTGGACGCAAGGTGACCATCCTAAGACAAAATGGCCATCGTGCACCGCCGAGGCAGAGGCTAGGCATAGCTGCAGTAAAAACCCAAAGTATTATGGGTAATATTTCTGATTTCACAAAATTATACTGTACTTGCCTAAAGCATAATTGGTAATGGCACTGCATTCATAAAATGATAATCTATGCAAAAGCATCACGGTTAATACTCCTGCTTTTCAGGAAATGCGTTATCAATCAAGTTACTAATGCCATCTCCCTTCACGCATGCATGAAGCCTTGTTGAATTCAGATTTGATTGCTTGTAAAATAGTTCAGCAGAAAGCTTGATACAGTGGTCAGCTAGCAGGACACCTACCTTACCAGACCATGTAAATGTTAAATTCATTTTCTAATCCAATGCGCTGGAATACAGAGCCAAAACAACTAAAACTGTGTCACTGTCCAAATACTTATGGACTGCACTGTATTTCTGCATAATAAAAAGACAACAATGAGAACTGTTAGTACCCGCTGCTGCTGCCTCCCACTCACAATGCCTCACTCAGCACACTGGCTATTTCAGGCAGCACCGAACACACACACAGACACACTCCAACAAACACACACACACACACACACACACACACACACATGCTCCAACAAACACACACACACACACACACACACACACACACACACACAAACACACTTCAACAAACACAGACACACACACTCTAACAAACACATACACACACACACACACACACACACACACTCTAACAAACACATACACACACACACACTCCAACAAACACACACATGCTCCAAAAAACACACACACTCCAAGAAATACATATATGCATGCATGCTGACACGAACATTCACGTACATGAGTGCATACACACACACACACACAGTGCATAGTGCCATGGGCCGGGAAACTGGCAACTGCAGCTATTCAATGTCCTAATTCAAACTGGTCAATCAATCAACCAATCAATCAGTAATCTGTATGTAACATAACACTCTTAAAAAATTACAGAGCTCAGTCTGTATAATGAGATTGATTACTGTGCCACACCACACACAGCGTAGATATTTTGCACAAAATAAAAATTACTTCCCCATTCCTCTGACAAACAACTCCTCTCACAAACAACAAAAATTGCAAAAAAAAAATTTTTTTTAAAAAGTGAAAATAGGTGAACGTTTCCTCTCATTCCCAACAAGGTCACCGCAGATAAATCTGAAGAGAAAATCTATTTCACCTATTCCAACGGATGAGAAAACGAAGTTTCCCAAGGCTCACACAGGTGGCGGTGATGTCAGACGGTAGAGAGAGAGAGAGAGAGAGAGAGAGAGAGAGAAAAGGGGGAGTGAGAGAGCGAGAGAGAGAGAGAAAAGGGGGAGTGAGAGAGAGAGAGAGAGAGAAAAGGGGGAGTGAGAGAGAGAGAGAGAGAAGGGGGAGTGAGAGAGAGAGAGAGAGAAGGGGGAGTGAGGTGAGACATTACACCTCCTTAGATAAAGTCTCCTCATGCTGCCTCCATCGCTTAATTTAGCTCATTTAATGCTGTGTGTCAGCCTGCCAGCCATGGCATGTTTCTGAATTGCCTACCAAGTACGCCGTCCCCAGATAGAGAAACACATTTCCCTTCATCTGATAATGGGTGCATGAAGTTTTTTAAAATTTATTTTCCAGACTGTACGCTCTGTCTATAAACGTATCTGCACTTTGCCAATATGGAAACAGAATGAGAGAGAGCGAGAGAGAAAGAGAGATAATGAAAGAAGTGAAAGAGTCAGAGAAACAGAAAGATGGAGGATCGGGGAGAGAGTGAGAGAGCGGTGGAGGAGGGCATCTGCTTGTTGCTGCCTCCTCTGAGGAGAAGCCAGTGCTGAACCCCTGCCCACACCCTCACATGCACAGTACAGAGTCTTTAAATGTGTTTAAAAATTCACAACGTAGGTGTTCAGACTTAAGACGCGCAAGTGTCCTGGATCAATACCCACAGTGCTGTAACGCAAACGATGCAGACACAAGGTTGCGGTTTCACCTGTTGCTTAGGAGGATTCTCAAATCTGAAATCCAGATTCTGCCTCACTGGGAAGCTGTTTTTCCCCTGACACACACAAATGAAGAGTATTGACTAATGGGGGGACATTTTGCCATTTTCTCTAATCGATTACAAGCGGATCCGTTCTTATGTTTACTCGAGCACTCTCGTTTTGTTTATACATTTCGTTTTCTTGCCTGAGACAGCAGACCTGCAACAGACCTGCTTAAAAGCATCACAAAGTATTTTCGGCGCAACAAGGCTCATTTATATGACACAAGCTTGTTTTGAACCGTTACCAAGCATGGCTCTGGGAAGGGTTGGGAGATACATGCTTCAACCCATCACTACGCCTATTTATTTTTGAAACACACAAAACAAAACAAAAAAAAGATTTCCAATATTCCAATTACATTTCTTCCTAAACATTGAGCCCTTGAAGGTGTAAGATCACAAACATGCGATAAGAATGTTCTTAATAGAACACTTTAATGCTGATGTAACAATCACTGCTGGTAATTGCAAACAATGGAGTTCTAGAACACTGATTTTGAATAATTAAAAAAAACATTCCAAAAAAGCTACTCTTTAAAGGGCTAAGAATCTGCTTGAGTAAATGGTCCCACCCCTCTGTTAGACAGTGCCTAGACTGAATACTAGAAAGGACACTGCACATCACATATTGACTGGATGCTCGACCAGGAACAGGTTAAAAACAGGCGCACACTCAGGCATGACAAGTGTAACAAATGTTAGAAGAGTGAAAGACGCAATGGCTTAAAAGATATGACAGGGTTAACAGATATTACGTGTGACAGGTGTAAATGTTCAACAGAAATGGCTAGTGTAACAGATATGACAGGCATAACAGATGAGAGAGATGTAGCAGGTGTAACAGGTTTAAAACATACAACACCTGCAGCAGGAAAGCTATGGTGGATGTGACAGACCTGATTTATTGACAGTTAGACGTGAAACGGGTGAAATACTTCACAGATGGAAATGTAGTGTTAAAGTTGCCATATTTCACTTTAACGTAGACAAATAATTCTTCAAAAATACGACAGGGATTTGCAGAAACCTGCAGAAATATTGCTTTTCCTCAAAAAAAAAAAAAAACTATGAATTTGTAATTTCAAATATATTTTACTGTCCGTGTTGTGTTTATGCCTGTCTTGAGACATCAGATGCTGCTTTTACTGCTTCCAACAAATGCTCCGGAGCCAACAGCACGCCCATCTTTTTCTCACGAATAAAATGCACAGCCGGTTGCCAGTTAGAGTTACAGTGAAGAAATGGCCGACACTGCTGGCAAGCGTGCAGCTCCACCACGGACCCAGCTAAGCACAACCAACCCCTGACTGGCCTCACCGGCCTCTCCGGAAAAGCAGCCTTCGAGCTGCATAAACAATGAAGAACGCTAACGTTAGCCGTCAAGCTATCCTCCTATCATAGCTAACGTTAGCCTGCATGCACATCGAACAGCACGGCACACAGCTAGCCCACATGAGACTAACCCTGTCACTAGAAATCTGTGCAGCTAATGCATTGGTTTAACATTGAAAAGTTGCTACACAAACATATCATTCACCACTGGTCCGATGCAAGACTCAACGCTTATTTTGGATGCTACAATAGCCAGCCCGTTGTGCTACGTTCAGCGTCGTACCGCGCGCAAAGACACAGATCGCAAAAAACCTGGCAACCACTCGCAGGGGCGGAGTTCCGACGGACAGCAAATAGCAAGCCAGTGTCAGGCTCTGGGCTGGGTTAGCAGTTCTCCCTTGTGGAAACAAGATGCAGTTTCAAATAACCTATTACTCCTCTAAAGGTACAACAACAGTAAGAGATGTGACAGGAGTAACAGGTGTGAGATATTATGAGTGACGGGCAGGGCAGATGTGAGAGATGTAATGAGATTGGCAGTGTATCAGTTCTGAACGCTGAGAAGGCTGCGAGAGTTTGTGAAAGATCCGGAAGCCCTTCCAGTCTTGTCAATCATCAATGCAGCCAATCACAAGTTACATCAGACCAGCCAATCAAATGTCATATCAGAGCTGCAAATTACACGGTGCACCCACAGCATAACGTTAGGGCTTTGCATTTCTATATTCTATTTCTATTATTACCTTCAAACATTCCCTCTATTTAAAAGTTCATTGATCCGTTTGCTACATTTCGTAACACTCCTCAGGGGATGTTTGGCGGGAATGTCATTAGTTCCCTTAGGTTGGTGGCGGGGTAACGTATTGTAGAGTTAAAATATATACTTGGTCACAGCAAAAAGGCCACACACAATTGGCCTTATAGGCACCATGCCTGCAATGCTTAACAACCCACTTAAGTCCTAAAATGTTCAAGCAGTATTTTAGTGCACTTGAATATGCCCTTCCTCACACACAGATGCTCAATAACAATCCAAACCCTCGTCACGAAGAAACTCAATCACACCCCAGCATTACTCACACACAATACTTAGTTATACACACAACCTTCCTCAGACATCGACATACAATCACATCCTCTAACTTAGAATGCTCCCTCCAGATCACATCAACGAAGCTGGTGACTGCAGGCAGGTTCCCCCCCTGCCACACACACACACACACACACACACACACACACACACACACACACACACTAAAGGGAAATCCCCTAAAGCCTTTCAGGGCTCAGAGATCATATGGAGACTAATGCAGTATATTAGCCACTTATGTGGAGAGACAGGCAGGGAGAGAGAGAGGGATGGAGAGAGAGAGAGAGCAGCTGGGCAGAGAGAAGACAGAAAGGGGGAGAGAGAGAGAAAAAAATCAAAAAATGAAATGGAAAGACAGGGTGCAAAAGGAGAGAGAGAGAGAGAGAATAAGCACTGCTATTATTATATGTATTGCTCGATGCTCTAATACTCTGAGGATAAGAAATGCAGCCAATGAGAGAACTCCATCACTTAATCACCCCCATTGAACATGGATCTGACTGTAGATAAACACATAAATGGACATATGCACACACATATATACATGCATGCAACTGCACATGAGAAAGCCACACACATGCACACACACACACACACACACGCACACACATGCACACACACGCACAAGCAAACAAACACATACACACATAAATAAACATGACAGAGAGGGAGAGCGAGTGAGAGAAAAACAAGAGAGATGTAGGGGGGAGAGGGAGAGGGAGAGAGAGAGAGGACATGCGGAATTCTGGTTTCCATAGAAATAGATTCTTTCCCTGGATCTGGGATGATCCTGTTTAATCTTTTAACAGTTTTCTTTAGTCTCTTTCATTCTGAGGATCAGCCTTGTTCTGCACTGACAGCCACCTGCGCAAAGTGCTCACTGCACATCTGCCCGAGACACTACACAACACGCACACACACACACACACACACACACACAGACGCACATACACTCACAAACACACACTCACACACACACACAGACGCACATACACTCACAAACACACACTCACACACACACACAGGCAAACACATACTCACGCACACACATACACACGCAAACACACGCACACACGCACACACAGACGCACATACACTCACAAACACACACACACACACACACAGGCAAACACACACTCACGCACACACATACACACGCAAACACACGCACACACGCACACACGCACACACGCGCAAACACACTCATGCACACACACACACACACACAGACGCACATACACTCACAAACACACACTCACACTCACACACAGGCAAACACACACTCACGCACACACATACACACGCAAACACACGCACACACGCACACACGCACAAACACACGCACGCACGCACGCACACACGCGCAAACACACTCATGCACACACACACACACACACACGCACATGCACACGCACACGCACATGCACACGCACACGCACACGAAAACAGGAGGGAGCTCTTACTCAGTAGGCTGGTTTCTGTCCCATTCATTCGAATTGACTACATTTATGTGAATAACAGCAACAGGAATGACATCATCACAACATTCAGCGCAACACCAGAGCAAAAACTGAACGTCGTGGATCAACAGGGGAGAGGGACAGGGGGGCAGGACAGACAGACAGAGAGAAAGAGAGAGAAACGGAGAGAGACAGAGAGATAAACAGACAGAGGATGATTCTCACGGTAAGCAGGCAGATATGTGGAGACAGCTCGCCTGATTCACTGTGCTCTCCGCTCCCCTCTCACACCCCTCAGGACTGAGGGAACACCCCCCCCCTCAAACACAAACAAACACACACACACACACACACACACAAGCACACACGCAAACACGCACACGCACCCACACATGCACGCACACATGCACACGTACACGCACACACACACACACACACACACACACGTATAAACAGGCACATGTGCACATGAACCAGGTGGTGGTTTTTGGTTCTGGTTCTGGTTCTGCTACTCACTCAGACGTGTCCAGAGCCCGGCAGTAAAGCCACCCTACAGAGGGCAGGTCGTCGCTGCGGAAACCCAGCGGTGGGGGGTGTTCTGGCGATGCGGGCGCCGGCTGAGGCGGGGGCTTCTCATGCTCCTCCAAATTAGCGGTGTCATCTTCAGTGCAGAGCGCGGGAACAAATGGAGGGAACGCTAAGAGGAGAGGGGAGAGGGAGAGGGAGAGAGAAGGAGAGGGAGAGGGAGGGAGAGAGAGAGAAGGAAAGAGAGGGGGAGAGAAAGAGATAAGCAGTGAATGAGGAGGGAGAAAAAGAGAAAGGGAGAGAGAAGGTGCAATGAGATTTTAGCACAGCAAAGCCCTGTTCCCTCTCTCAAATACACACACTGCCTCTCTGATTCTCTCTCCCTCCCTCCCTCCCTCCCTCCCTCCCTCCCTCTCTCTCTCTCTCCGCTGCAGTAGATCCATCCAATAACTGAGTCACTGCCTATGCTCCACACTGTACCCCAACACCATCTAATACACTGCACCCAAACACTACACCCCAGCCCCATCTAATACACTGCACCCCAAACACTACTCCCCAACACCATATAATACACTGCACCCAAACACTACACCCCAACACCATCTAATACACTGCAGCCCAAATCTACACCCCAACACCATCTAATACACTGCACCCAAACACTACACCCTGCCACCATCTAATACACTACACCCCAACACCATCTAATACACTACACCCAAACACTACACCCCAACACCATCTCATACACTGCATCTAAACTCTACACCCCAACACCATCTCATACACTGCATCTAAACTCTACACCCCAACATCATCTAATACACTACACCCCAACACCATCTAATACACTGCACCTAAACTCTACACCCCAACATCATCTAATACACTACAACCCAACACGATCTAATACACTACACCCAAACATTGTACCCAAACACCAAAACCACATAGTGCATTAACCCTTCGTGTATATGCTGGTTTTTGTTTTAACCACAGTTGAAACTACAGAATTTTAATAAGCAGTTAATTTTTCTTAATTAGGTGCTTTTCATGATTAGAGGAATTAATTACCCTCTTAAGCCAAATTACGTCAGAAATTGCAATGCATGTCATGAAGAATAAAATTCCCATTGTGCTTACTGTGCTGTATTGCAAACAATTACATAGAAAGAGGTCAATTTTTTTAAACTGACAAAATTAAAGACTGAGGTGGATTAATAGGCTCCTAATTAGGCTGCTGAACACATTTTAGTTTTTTCATAAATTTTCCCGTAAACCTATTAACACAATACAGGTTTGGCTCGTTATCGTGTTATTTGTCTTTGAATACTCTATTATCCACCAAAAGGTTAGTTTTAGTGGCCAGGTGTCTACACTTCCACCAGTCAGGAGCCTGTTAATTCACCCTAGTCTTTGATTAGTTAAAAAGTTCCTTTGACCTCTTTATGTAATCCTTTATGTAATTGTCCCCTTCATTACTCCATCAACCAATTAACCAAAGTTAATTAGTAATTAGATTCAGCTGATTGAACATAGCCAGCTTGATTGCAGCCAGCCCTGTTGAATCTAAACCTCACTCATACTGAACCTTACCATCAGAGTGAAGTAGTCACCACAAAGTCTCTACACGCACACTATGCCACACTCAGAAAAGAGTAAAAAAAACTGTGGAAATACATCAATCCAGAAAGGGTTACAAAGCCATCTCTAAGGCTTGGGGACTCCACCAAACCACAACGAGAGCCATTATCCCAAAATGAAAAACACTTGGGACAGTGGTGAATCTTCCCAGGAGTGGCCGATCAGTCAAAATTTCTTGAAGGGCGCAGGCAACAAGAAATCTCTCTTCAACTCTCTTCTGGCTGGACTACCGGCATCTGCCATCAGACCCCTGCAACTCATTCAGAATGCTGCAGCTCGTCTGGTCTTTAACCTCCCCAGACACTCCCCAGCTCACTACCCTCCACTGGCTGCCTGTTATAGCTCGCATCAAATTTAAAACATTGGTCCTAGCATACCAGGCAGTCAAGGGATCAGCCCCAGCATACCTCCACAAGATCTTCAAAACCTACATGCCAGCCAGACCCCTCCGTTCCGCTACCTCAGGATGCCTGGCACCTCCCCCTCTTTGCACCTGTGCTTCCCGAACACGTCTCCTGTCTGTTCTGGCCCCACGATGGTAGAATGACCTCCCCGTGGAGGTCAGAACAGCTGAGACACTGACCCACGTCAAGCGACGACTGAAGACTCACCTCTTCAGGCTGGACCTCTGGACCTGGACGACTAGCCATTACTGAATGAACCATAACTTCTTCTCTGTACCAGAACATTCTTAAGGAGACTGCTCAGTCATCTGTCTGTGAGCTGAAGCTGAAGCATAATTGTGTTAAGCAGCAAGGCAATGATTTAAAACATAAAAGAAAGTCCACATCTGAATCGCAGAAAATAAACAAAATAAATTTTTTGGAGTGGCCTAGTCAACGTTCTGATTTGAACCTAATAGAGATACTGTGGCAGGACCAGAAACTAGCAGTTAATGCTCAAAAACCTACCAATGTGAAAGATGTATCAAACTGTAGGAAGCGTACGTTTGCAATTACTGCTACTAAAGTTGGTGCAACCAGTTACCAAGTTTAAGTGGGCAATTACTTCTTTACATTGGGGATATGGGTGTTTGACAACTTTTTTTCATTAAATAAATGAAATAAAAATAAAATAAATAAATAAAAATTCAAAAACCATTCAGTGAAAAATATGCAATAACAGAGGAAATCAGGAATCAAACACTTTTCCATGGCACTCTAGCTATTTCTGACATAATGCGGCTTAAGAGGGTAAATAATCCCATAAACATAAAAAGCACCCAATCAAAAAGATTTTACAGCAGAAAAGGTTCAATTTTGGGACTGTGGTTTAAACAAAAACCTGCATATACAGTGGGCCCCCCAGGACTGAGGTTGAAATATCTAAAGGAAATATGCAGAACCTCACTCTCTAACAGCTCACTCTCTCTACCTCTCGCAGTCTCAACTAACACCAGAGGTGGGTAACCCGGCTTCAAAGAGTAAAAAGACTGACCATGTATTTGCTCCACCACCATGCACTAAACCAGCTGATTCTAATTAGCATAACTCTTCAGCATGATGGGAGAACTAATTATTGTGATCAGCTGGTTTAGTGCATGGTGCTGGAGCAAATGCATGGTCAGTCTTTTTACTCTTTGAAGCTGGGTTACCCACCTCTGACTAACACCATGCGGAGGTGCTACTACTGGGCCACACAGTATGGAGTCATTGGACACGGGTTTGAATCCTAAATCCAGGCATTGCAGCTGTACTTTCAAGCAAAAAGCTCACCTCTATACATCACATTTTTGTACATTTAGGTATTCAGCAGAGGCTCTTATCCAGAGTGAATCACATAAACATATGCATAGGCATCATATAAAAGACTAAAAGATTATTATTATCATTATTACTATTTTATGAGACACATGACTGAAGTAACGATACCTGAATGGGTAATGTTTCATGGCGACTCATGAATCTTCAGAATAGGCATATTTGAAGATGAATTTCCTCTTATTTTTAATGAACTGTCAAAACAAACCTCCATTATGATAATTACTTCATGTCAACTTGGCACATGAAAAAACCTCAATTAAGATTTCACGAAGAGTTCTCCCCCAAGTGTATTAAACACAGTCGAACCCAGAGAGGAGCTTCCTGGTTTAGTAAACAAACGCTTGCCTGCTTATTAATGATATCAGATAAATACGTGAAATTTCCCCCCAAGTCATATGACTGCAAAATGTTAAACACACTTGCCTACCAGTTCTCCTCTGTGCAGTTTAGCGTTTAAGGTATATAAATATAAACGTGAAGCAGCCAGCCAGGTCGCAGAGAAGCATGCACAAAAGCAGACATTGTTCTGAAGTGATATTATTTCACTGTGGCTGATTAACCATCTCCTTGCTGGGTTGCCATGGTGACAGAGTTATATCTGGGTTCCGGAACACACGTGGCCTGTGCGTCTGCAGTCGTGCCTGCGTCCCTTCAGACAACTTTATGACCATTGACAACAACAAAAAAGAGAATAAATCTGTGGCCTACATCGTGTGCAGCAAAGACTTTTTTTTTATTTTTACTTCATTCACTGTTTCATCGATGTCTTTATTCACTTCATTCCTCCTCCTACTTGTACAAGAAGAAACTGTTTCCAAAGCAGTCTTGCAATTGAGCTTGGTTTCGACAAAAGAGCAGAGGCCATACCAAGATACAGTTGTCCAAGCTGGGGTGTGCTTTCGGTGAGTGTCTGACATTGGCACGCAGAGATTGCAGGGGTAGCTCTTACCCAAAGGGGTGAAAGGATCCTCTCTCTTCCTCCAAGGATAAGCACTTCCCCCCAGGTCCACATCTTCAGCAAGCCGAGGGGAATCCATCCTTATCCCGTCAGCGCCAACTGTCACATAGATCAAAATGGAGAGGCTTTGCAGATGCTCTATCTCTCACTACCAGTGCTACTGCAGCTCTTCCAACAAAATCCACCTCGTTCCTTCTCCATGTGTCCTTAATCCCTTGAGTTCCTGTGAAGGTAAATCTTAAAGGTGCAGCATACAATCACATTCTAAATGATTCTGCGCTTCCCCAACAGTTTGGGGAAGGCCCTTTCCTGTTTCAGCATGACAATGCCCCCGGGCACACAGCGAGGTCCATATAGAAATGGTTTTGTTGAGAACGGTGTGGAAGAACTTGACTGGCCTGCACAGAGCCCTGACCTCAACCCCATCCAACACCTTGGGGATCAGTTGGAAAGCCAACTGTGAGCCAGGCCTTGTCACCCAATCAATGCCCGACCTCACTAATGCTCTTCTGGCTGAATGGAAACAAATCCATGCAGCAATGCTCCAGTATTTAGTATAAAGCCTTCCCAGAAAAGTGGAGGTTGTTATGGCAGCAAAAGGTGGACCAACTTCATATTAATACCCATAATTTTGGATGAGATGTTGGATGTCATGTGTCTACAAACTTTTGGCCATGCAGTATATTTACAGGTGTGTGTCTGCGTACATGCGTTTGTGTGCATGTGTGTGTGCGCATGTTTTTTCAGTCAATATGGATGATGAATCCTGTACTCTCACTTAATGTCTTAAAAGTCTAATTTGCTTGCTTGAGTTTAGCCTTAATCTGCCCACAAATCGGCGGTTGAGGGAGAAAACTGCCTGTTCCGGAAAGAGCTGCCATTCCCCACCATCTGGTACATGAGTGCGACACTAAATTCACTCTCTACTTCACGCCAGACAACAAGGCGCATGATTGGCTCTCTCTCTAACCGTAACCTGAACTCGAATGGTCAAAGCTGAACAGCAGAAATGCGAACACGTGTATTATACGTTGAGAAAAACATTGTCAGCTGTGGCATGGAGGTGCAGTGTACAGCGATGTCACTTGACAGCATGAAGGTACGGAGCTTGAATCCCAATCAAGGGCCTTTCTGTGTGGTCTCTGCATGTTCTCCTCAGGTCTGCAGGGGTTTCCACCCACACTCCAAAGACATGCAGGAGGCGAAATGGAGACTCTAAATTGACCATAAGTAACGATGACTGAGTGAATGGAGTGTGTGATAGATTGGTCCCGGGTATATTCGCCCACAGCACACTGGGATGGGCTCCTGCACCCCCCCCCCCCCCCCCCACCATGACTCTAATCAGAAATGAGCAATGTTGAAAATGGACAGTGAGAATGGGGTTAGTGAGAGAACAGCTCACCTGTGGGGTTAGTGACAGCACAGCTCACCTGTGGGGTTAGTGACAGGACAGCTCACCTGTGGGGTTAGTGAGAGAACAGCTCACCTGTGGGGTTAGTGACAGGACAGCTCACCTGTGAACATTATCTGATACACCCAGCTGACACAGAGTATTTGGCCAGTACCAGCACAACCAGGCAAAACACACACACAAAACACATACTAATAAAACACACACAAACAAAATGCAATCAAAACACATATATACACAAACACCATTTACAACACACAACATATGCTGTGTGTTCAAAAATGCATGTGCACAACAAAGCCACACAAAACACCATGCCAAACATTATGTTTCAGTCTTTCAGTTAGTGTTTAACTTCGTCAGTGTCTAAGGGCAAATCCATAGCTAGCCTATTTATTACAGCTCTTCAAAGGGCACTGAGAATCTGTTACCAGGAAAATAGCAGGATCACTCTCCATGTACAGTCAAACAGTCTGTTCAGACTTAATGGAGTGCTTTTATTTAAATTCACGCTTACGCGCAGGACA
The DNA here is from genome assembly GCA_039654925.1 of Anguilla pacifica. Taxonomy (NCBI): domain Eukaryota; kingdom Metazoa; phylum Chordata; class Actinopteri; order Anguilliformes; family Anguillidae; genus Anguilla; species Anguilla pacifica. The sequence goes on from CM077297.1 coordinate 30,762,524, forward strand.
TCGCTTTCGCCGAAGCCAGGGTTATATCTGGAACATGTAAATAAGTCATGTTAAAACGAATGAATATTCAGCATCGTTTCTCCTGGGTCTGAACGTATTTATAGAGCACTGGAGTGGTAGAACATGCCCTCTCTCAGTATCATTCATATTAACATCTCCTATACATTAATTCTGCGTCGACTTCTCTCCGATGAGCAGCCTGGATGAACGCCCGCCAAGTGCGCCTGCACGGCGTAACAATCCGTCAAGAGGGGTGTCACCCGCGTGCGAGCGAGCGAGCTCCTCGATAGCAACTCAACAACAGCTCTCCGTGTTTGGGCCTGGTGCTCACTGCCTGTCGTACCAGCTGAGCAGACCTGGAAACCAAACCAGATGGGCCGATTTTTGACGTTAAGGCAAACGCTGTATATTTAGGCAAAAATGAATGCAAGCTCGTTTTTTTAACCTTATCTCAAGAAGAAGCCTACTGAAAGCAACTTTTCTATAAACGTAATATGGACTTAGGCTACATGATAAAGGCGTTTGGTTAGCAACAACAGAACTACGATTAGCAATTCAGAGTAAAGAAAACTGTCGCTCCTGTTGACATCAAATGTGACTGAAGAATGATTTGGTTTTGCATGTAAACAAACTCAACATGTTCCCTAAATAAACGCCTGTGGTATCTGGACTAGTCACTCGTATTTTACAAATCAACAGCAAATATTTTAAAGCAGGATGGTTGTCCATATAAGCATGCTACCGTCTTCAAACAGCGGAAAGGGGCACCATCTGCTCATATTGCTGCTAGAAAGCTAACTGACACTTAAAAGATTTCTCAAACTTCATACAATACAACTGACGTTTGTGTTCATACAATACAATTCGTTTGCAGTATTGCGCAGGCAATACAACAAACGAATGTCTTTATTAAATATGAAGGAGAGAGGCCATTCATCATGCTTGGTAAATTTTGTGAACATAAATTTCACCACTATGTAAAGCCGTCGTGGGTTTAAAAAAAAAAGTTTTTCATCCTCAGACTGCCTACAAGTGCGCTTGGTAGTTTGTTGTTCTAGTTTGCTAGTTCGGGAGCGAAAAGTAATTGGATGTCCGTCCTCCTTAGTTACTACCGTTTAGAACACACATGGACTGACATGTGTGGTCCTAGTCCCTTTATGGAATGACAGACACTAAGTCAGGGAAAGTCGAAACATGAAACAAACACAGGACAGCTAAACTTACCACCTAGAATGCTGCACACGTGCAGCGACTATTTGTCATTCGAAGCGAGGCGAAACCATGTGGAGTGTGTGTGGTGGGGGTGCCCTTTTCAACGTGGATGGCCCAGTGGGATGCCCTCTTTTTAATGGCGAAATATTATGATGATGAAAAAAAGGCGTGATGCAAGGGGGAAGAACAACATCCAGGAGGCCACTTTCTGAGCGACAGGTCACAGATCCGTGTACTTTTAAGGGTTTTGTGTTCGATTCTGGGCTACTTGTGAAAACACTCGCTATGCGCAATGCCATGATTATGTTAAATCAAAAACTAGTTGCTTGACAGATCAGAGCGAGCAAATGTGCATGCTAGTTCGTGCGCAAAATTTGCGGAAACGCTCGTGTACAATGCCTACTTCCATGTATATATGTTTATGGACTACTTCCACAACTTGTGTGCACGCGCGTACGTTAGCTACAGAAGGAGTGCAGCAAGTTTATCCACACCGACGTGCACAGGCCTCCCGATTAAGAACACACAGCCACATAATGGTGACGTTACCTAGCAACAAGGTATTGTGAGTCGTTCAGCCTAAAGCTCAGAGACCAATTTTGTGATTCCTTACAGCTGAACACCTCGCTCAAAGGGAGAACAGGGAGAGCTGCAATTAAAAAACTGATAGTGAAACCAATAAATGTATTTTATTTTATTTTTACCATTCTTTTCGGGCACCAAGAGACAAACGTAACATTGTGAGGATGCTCAATGCACTGAGCGACCAAATGATCAAAGCACTCTCTCAAGACAGAACAGATATGATTGGGCGGGGGGGGGGGGGCGGTGGTTGTTAAGAGCCATACTGGATTGTGTCATTCATATTCATAAAGATCACAGATTAAATACACAATAATAAGTGGATTTATGAGCATGCGTTCTCATGTAAGAACCTTATAAAATTATGGTTATGTTGTTTTCTACAAGTAGGTGACATGATTCTCTGGTTCTGATTTATGTTGCAGACCCCCCCCCCCCCCCCCCCCCCCCCCCGCCCCCCAGAGGAACTTAAATAGGTGATCGTGATCACAGAGCTGTGCGATATGAACAACAGATTGAGGTGATTGAACATCAGCTCAGCCCCCCCCCAAGCCATGGATGTGACTCAGACCAAAACACATGCCATATTTTAACACACAATGATGTGTTAAGGCCTCTCTGGAGATGTCCTGTCGTCTCATGTGGTACTACATTATGATCCGTCAGATCTCGCACGCAAAAAGGAATGAATCAATACTCCGGCTTTTCAGCTTTAATCGAGCAAAGCGGCTCCTCCAGCCGAACATTTAGTAAAATTCACAGGAGACCCCGGGGTTCAGAGCTCACGTTCCTGAAGGACCGTTTCTGCTCCAGCTTTAAAAGCTAGCATATACTAACGCCGGGGCGCTCCTCTGTTGGACCACAGCAAAAATAATAAAACAATAAATAAAATCACCAAGGATACAGGCAAAGTCTTCAGCTGCGGGTCATGAGCTTTTAATTTGAAAAAAAAAGCCAGCTCGTGCAAATGACTGCGCAAATGAGCCAGGAGCAGAAACTGGGCACGGAATCCTGAAACAGATGGGGCCTCAGCGTGTCCCTGCTGTCCATGATGGCTCCATATGTGAACAAGCTCAGGGGTCAGAGGTCAAACAGAAAACAACTGACCAATCCATGTGAGGGGTCACGGTCACAGATGTGAGTGGGGGGGGGGGGGGGGGGGGGGAGAGAGCAGGAGGGGTGCTACCAGTGTGACATTTCTGCCTCTATACCTAGGCAGATGCTGTCACATCTGCTCCCAGTGGCTATAATTGATTTTAAGGTCCTTTGCATGTTTATAAAGCTCTAAATGTTTTGCGTCTACTTATGTTTCTGTTTACCTATTATTTTATGCCCCGACACTGGGCCTTAGATGATCCATTGCTAGTTTGCTCAGTGTACCGAAGGTTATATTAAAAAAAAACAAAAAAAACAGTGGGACATTTGCCTGTTTTTATGCATCTTAGCTGTGGACCAACCTTCCAAAAAATATTAGACACAGGCTTTGTCTGCAATTTAAAAAACCAGCTGAAAAGAATCCTTTTTTCTCTTGCTTTTAACTTAAAGCTCTATCCAGCTATTATTGCTTTTAGTCCTGTTTAGTCTTGCTTTTCTGCCCTGTTCTTTGCATTGTGTTTATTTTATTAATTTTCCTCGTACAGTATTATACATAGTTTGTCTACTTCTACATATTTGAATTTGCTTTTTTTATTATTTAGAGTCACTTGAAGTGAAATAACCCTTCAATCCCCAACATTCGTCAGTGTAAACCCAACGGATCATCAGAAATGCTCTAAAGTAAAAGTCCCTAAAATATCATTCATCACACACCAAACTGTCTGGACCAATCAAAAACACACAATAAATCTGAAATAATATAACCCCCAACCCTCCAACCCCCCAGCCCTAGAAAAGAAATCCCTTTAAAGTTAGTAAGCAAAAAACACACCATGGTTTCATTCGGCTGCAAGTTTTATTCTTTTTTTCCCCCTGGCGTTCCTTTCCCTTGCTTCAAGGAGGGAATCCCCAAAATGCCCAGACGAAATATGGCAGACATACCAAGTGGCTTTGGGCTCTGATTTATGAAAGGGGAGCAATTACATTCCCTTGCTGCCTCATTTTTCCTCCCCCTCACCCAGAGGGTGAAATGATGCAGCTCCCAGCAAGAAGGGGATCCCACAATGCAACGCTTCACCTGAAGAACAGAGGACATGACCGCTCAGTTCTGTTTTTGGATTGTTCCTCATTGATCCTCCCTTGCACAGTGCCTGCTAAGTTCACTTGCTGCGCGTCACAAATTTTGTCATAAGATGGGTCATGCGAGGGAAGAGAGCGAGGGAGGGGAATGCATTAAAGCATATCTGAATGCAACCAGTGAGCGTGTGCAGTGTCTGAACACTAAACCTAGCCAGAAAGCCTGTGGTATGTAAAACAGCACAGAAATGACAACAGGGGTCCTTTGTCTGAACCACCACTTGAACCTGGTCCTCACCTGGACATCCGCCAACCTGTGATATGGGCAACCATTGATCTGGTGCCGCAACTGATGCAACAGATCCCTGAAAATATGAAAGCGTAAATTCTCTCGACCCAGCTAGGAGAAGGGGAGTAAGAGCAGGCTACGGCGCCCTCTGCTGGAAAGAGGGGACAGGCACGCGGAGAAGGCCAACATGGTCTGAGTGGAAGCAGTCGCTCAGGCGACAGTCTGTGACCTAGCCATCTGAGAGACATGACCTTTGAACCCCAGCCTGTGCTGGCAGTGTCGACTCACTGAAAGACGACACTTTCACTCTCTCGTGGACACAGACACTCTGTCGTGCTCACGTACACAAACTCTCTCACACTCACACACTCCCCAGGGCTGTCAGCCAAATGGGCCTCTCAGCAGGAAGGGGGGTGGGGTGGGGTGGGGGGGGGTCGCCATCCTGGGAGGGGTGTGCTGATGCTGGGGGACCCCAGGGCTGGAGTTTAGGGCTAGTCTTCCACCCCTCCTAAATTTACACCACCTGCATGGGCTGCAATCAGAGACAAGCGCAGCAAGAGCATGGATCCCCAGCACTCACACAGCATGCAGCTGCCCCTGGCTCAAAGGAGCCTGAGGAGTTCTACCCATAAGCCCCAGCTTTCTTATTCATTCTGATGAATACATCGCTTTAAATGAATCCACCCCTCCTAGTTGAAATAATACCCACGTTCCCCATCTGACAGGTTGTGGCAGTGTTTTTTTCTGCTATTTATAATTCTTAACTCTGTGCTACTTTGAAAACTGGCTTCAGATTTGATTTATTTGAAGTGCTTGTTCTTAGCTTTTGTACATCCTGACAAAAAGCAGCCAGTTCATTCTTGCCTGGGGCATATAGTGGTTTTTCACTGAGTTTTCTGACTGTTTATCAATCCTAGTTATTAATTCAGGTAAAGCGGTAATAGTGGGGGATTTTATTATTCATAAAATGAATGAAAGTGATCCTCTCACATCAGCATTCCTGTCTATAACTGAATCTATTGGCACTGATCAACATGTACATCAGTCTGCACACTGCCGTAACCCTACTTTAGATTTTGTCTTGATCTATGACACAGGAAATAGGAAATATATCAGTCATGCTTCACAAGCCGGCCTTATCAGACCATTTATTTCATTACTTTCAGGGACAGGTTTGGGTGGCTGACCGTAGAGTCTGTGGTAGACTGAGCTGTCAGTGCTGTTATTGGACAATGGAGGACATCTCAGGGTTAGGTTGAGCAAGTCATGGTCTGGTGGCGGCTGTCTCAGGCACCTCTATCTCTCCTGCTCGGCTCTCCAACATATCTGAGCTGCCTGATTGGTTATATTTCTCTCCTCTTCTCCCCCAGATTGGGCACCTGCCTGGAGCAGCAGCCATAAGACTGACTGAGCTCCCTCCCCCAGGCACAGTTAGTTCAGCTCCAGCTCCACACCGCCTGTCCCCCTGCCTGACAGCGCCACCCACTGGCCTTCCAGCCCCTCTCCCATCATGACCACAGTCATCCTTTCCAGGCTTCAGTTAAACATTCTCACTGACATTTATGCACGGTCATTTTCCTATTTATTACACCTGTGTTATGTAATCGGCCTTTTTCAAGTAACCGGTGCCAGCCGATGTCAGAAAGGCTTCCCCCTCTGAGTCAAATTCCACTCAAGACTCTTAGCCAGGCAATTTTTCCCTTGCCACTGTCACCCGAGGCATGCTTTTGGGGGGTTTGGGCCCAGATCTCTGAAAAGCTGCTTTGTCACACACACACAAACACACACAGACACACACACACACAGGGCCATATACGTACAGGAGGGACTACATCATTTGTGGATGCACTGTATTTCAACTTTAAACACTTTAAAGGCTTTTATAGCAAAGAGGCAGATATGGAATTTGGTGCTTTCGTTTCACTGATGAAACACATTGTCCTTAAAATGCTCCAAATAGAGGAATATTAAAGTCTGTAACATTTTTCCCAGGGTTTCTTGCTTTTTTCCCGCCTGTGCTTCCAGCAAGTTCTCCACAGTTCTGCGTCTCATAAGGCTGGACACTGATGATTGGGCTGTCCAATCCATTTAGTGCAGATCTGTTGATCTGTGCTCCACCTGAACTGAAGCATCTGCTGGGCTCAGATTGTGTGTCAAGATGCACAGGTATTGTGTAACTGATGTGAGTCTCCTGAGCCGAAAAGTTCTCCTGTCTTACAATCCTTCCGCCTCAGTTAAACACAGATCCTAGGGTCAGCATGACATCATTTCTTCTCAAACTACATGGGCAACAACACCCATCTATCTATAGACCTTATTTAATTCACAAAAGCATTCATTCCAAATCCACTTGTAACCAATTCTATCACTTAATCATTTTTAAAGCCCCATCATCTTTTGACGTAATATGTTTTGTTTTATGGTTGACGCTGGCTATCAATCAGACTAGCAACCAATGAAATTCGTTAACGTCAGATTGCAGCTGTACTAAATTAAGGGAAATTTATTTGTGTTTCCATGGAGATGTTTTGCGAGGAATGTATGCAGTTATTTTCGCAGTGCAAAGCTGCTATCCTGGTCGGTCAGTGGTTCTCAGCGGCCCCAGGGCCGCATGCGTCAAATTAGCATAATCGGCCAGATTAGCACAAAAATAGAAACGCAGGTATATTCCCTTTATTTCCAAATAAATAAATAAATAAATAAATAAATAACAGAAAGAGTGTTTTTTCATTTTGATTCATTAGTTATAGAGGTTTTATCAGTTTATAAATCGGGCCGCCCACTTATGCAAATTAAGATGCGGGCCGCTGGTTGAGAACCACTGCACAGTAGTTGGAGAAACAATGCAAAATGGCGCTGTCAAAGAGAAAAATCTGGCAGGAACATCGACAGTTTCAAGAGAGGTGGACTGTGGATTATTTTTTTGTGGAGGACGACGGCAGTGCAACTTGTCTGATATGTAGGGAGAAAGTTGCCGTCCTGAAAAAATACAACCTCGAGCGGCATTACGCGACTAAGCACGCCGAGCATTATTCCAAATATCACGGCGATGAAAGAGAAAAGACGGCTTCCCAGCTCAGAAAGTTGCTAGTGTTTCAGCAAAACCTGTCTCTCAAACGGAGAAAGGAGTCCGAGGCAGCGGTTTTAGCGAGTTACGCGGTGAGTGAGATGATAGCCAAAGCCGGCAAGCCGTACAAAGACGGTGAATTTATAAAAGCTTGCATGCTGAAGGTTTCTGAGATTGTGTGTCCGGAACAGATGAGCATATTCAGCAGCATCAGTCTGTCCGCGAACACTGTAGCAGAGCGCATTGCGGAGCTTGCCGACGATATCGACCAACAGCTCGGCGAGAAAGGCAAGGCATTCAGCGCGTACTCTGTGGCACTCGCTGCAAGTGCAGATGTGGGTGTGAACGCACCGCTAGCAATCTTTGTTAGGGGTGTCAACGATAATTTTGACATCACCGAAGAATTGCTGAGCTTGAGTACAGCGCGTGGTCGCACAACGCCAAACGACATCTTTTGTCACCTGTCCGATGAAATTGAACGCGCTGGGCTACCGTGGCACGCATTGGCAGGTATCACTACAGACGGCGTACCGGCAATGATGGAGGAGGATAACGGGTTGGTGGCACGTGTACGGCGGAAGGTGCGAGAGGAGAATGGAGAGCAACTAGTTGCATTGCACGCTCTCATTAGTCAGCAGCAGATACTGTGCAGCAAATGCATCAAGTTCGAAAATGTGATGTCAGTCGTTTTGAAATGCGTCAGTTATATTCGGTCCAGGGGTTTACAGCATCGTCAGTTCCGCGCATTTTTGGACGAAATTGAGTCAAACTACGGCGATCTGCAGCACTTCAACGAGCTGCGCTGGCTCAGTAGGGGTACCATTTTAAATAGATTTTTTGAGTTAAGAACCGTAGTGCAGAGATTCATGGAGGAGATTAATTTGTCAGTGGCTGAATTTGAAGATTCCAAATGGGTGATGGATCTTGCATTCTTGGTTGACATCACGCATGAGCTGAATATCTTAAATCTGAAGCTGCAGGCTCCCGGTCAGACGGTAACTGCGATGTGTGACTGCGTGCGGGCGTTCACTACCAAACTGAAGTTGTGGGAGAGTCAGCTTTCTCAAAACAAGTTCGCGCATTTCCCAGCGTGCAAGTCTCTCCTGGAGCAAAAGGACTCCGACGCGCAGTTCTGTGGCCCCGAATACGCCGCAGTCCTTAAACTGCTTCTCGATGAGTTTGATCGGCGCTTCGCCGACTTCAGGAGGCACAGAGACGCTTTGCAGCTGTTCGCAGACCCGTTCTCTGTTGATGTGGAAACGGCTCCAAGCCATCTGCAGATGGAACTCATTGACTTGCAGTGCAACACTGCACTAAAGAATGCCTTCAGGGAAGCGCAGGAAGATATCGCGCCCTTCCTCCGACAGATAAAACCATCCTTCCCAGGACTTTGCAAAAGCTTCCGGAGAACCATGTGCCTGTTCGGTAGTACTTACATGTACGAGAAACTTTTTTCCACCCTGAATTTAAACAAGTCCAAGCAGCGGACACGGCTGACCGATTCTCACCTCTCTGCAATCCTCAAGGTTTCAACCGCCGAATCACTGAAGCCGAACATCAACAGACTTTCTGAGCTGAAACGTTGCCAGTTTTCTGGAAAACGCTAAAAATATGAATGACGCTTGTAAAAATTAATTCCCATTTGTGAAAGTGTTCTTTCCCCTAAGAATCACCGTCTCTCCCCCACCACTTAGTGAATGGAATTTTTTTAAATGATGGCCAAAGACATTGAGTTTACGTTCACATAATAATTTATATCAGTTATTATACAATTAAAATAGCCTTATGAAAAACACAAGGAAGTCACCACTGTGTATCAAACAGTCTATTTCAATGTTAAAATCTTGCATTAAAAAACAAAAACTGATGCCTGATGCAGCAGTGAATTTCTGAATATTTCTTTGGAAACAATGGTGGGAAAACCAGTATGTTGGTCTTATAGATCTTTGAGAGAGTTTGTTTGTTGTGAGAAGGGACATCTACTGACATTATTTTCAAATCTGTTGGTCAAACAGTGCAGACATTATGATTGTAATAATAATTGCAAATTCAACTGATGAATTCGCCACCAAACTTGCTTTTGTAATTGTTGGGTGACACCCTATAGCAAAACGGCAACTTCCATATGAATCAGCCAAGTGGTTAAGAACTCAGTAATATATGAGTAAATATAATACAATACAAAGTGTTGGCCAATTCAAGATGGCACCAACCCATAAAGCACATACATATGTTCCTAATGAGGCATTGTCATTGTAGGAAGTTTTACATCTAAGCAAAGCAACTGTGATTTGGTTGGATTTGACTAAAACTTTAGGGCTTGAGCTTTGATCTAACTATTAATGTGCATACCTTGATTCATAACTTTATGTCCGTTTTTAAATTATTAGCATTTTTGTGATAAGGCATGCCCATTGTAAACTCATGAGATCATCTTTTGACATAACTACTTGGACCCCTAACAATAAAGCTATTAAAATGTTCAAATCAATGTAGACTAATTTTACATGCAAAATAATATTAAAAAATACACACACAGGTTGAATAGTGAGCGTGAACCCTGATTCAAAATAGTAGCTAGTCGTGCTTTTTGTACTTTACGTATGAACTTCATGATAATGGAGATCCAATCCCCCCGTACGAGGACTGCAAAATTAATGGTGTGCTGGCTCATGAGTCATAACTATCAGTAAAAAGTGTTAAATTAGCATGCCAGACCGAACAACAAATATTTCTAATGATAAATAAACAGATTTCAACATCAGAACTTGATGCAGTTTCTTACCATTTGTCCTTTTTTGTTTGCGCTTCTCCCAGTCAACGCGTTAACTGCGATTGACGTCATCTTGTTCTCAGACAGGACAGTGGATTGCGCCAGCTCGTGAAATCAATAGTACTGAACACCCTCATTTGAGTACAGCAGTTTTAAGTTAAGATAAATTCTGTATAGAGCTCAGGGAAGCAACAATTTAATGTCCTCGTATGAGGACACAGGGTCTCGGGAGGGATGGTAAGACTCTCTAAAATACCCTTAATCACACAAAACTGTGTGGGACAATCAAAAACATAGGCTTCGTTAAAACTGAATTGTGAACCGTCCTTTTAATTGGTCGGAATCATGCCTTGTCTTTCGCCATCGGGCAAAATTATCTTTCTGCTGCGCCCTGGATTTCAGAACCGCCGGTATGGGACAGCGACTGTATTGAGCACGTGACCGCAGCATGAAAACCCTCTTCAAGATTACATTCATTTGGCAGACGCTTTTATCCAAAGATCTGACAAGGGCCCTTGGGGAACGTTACATAACATCTACTGATAGCTAACTGTAGCCTAATTAGCAAATTGTAGGCCTACTACACGAGGTCTCATACGTTTTGCTAATAATGTTAGGTAAATGTGGAGGACTCTACATTTACGAAATACTGAAATAAACAAAAGCCTCTCGAAACCAGTGATATTTAACCTGTATGTTTCTAATTAGGCCTACAGTGTCACAACTCCCAATTCAAGGCCAGATAACCATCACGATGAATGGCAATTTAGACGCACTGTTATGCTTACTATTGTAACAGTACGTCTATTGTTTAGATGATTATTTTTTTAATCATACTAAGTGAACGAATAATATGTTAATCAGTTAATTTGTTGTTCTTAATAAATCCGAAAATTACAAACAATACCATGAAGCAAAACCAGACACGTATTCTTCCCAAATCATTTTTAGTTTTATGAACTTGTCGGGTTAGTATTGTTATACGGATGTAACACGTAAAAGTGCGACGTTCGTAGGCCTATATGTATGTAGGCCTACGTATGTTTTCATGCAGCTCATAGCCTACACATCTGGGCTACTACATCCAAAAAAAAAACAACAAAAAAACAAAAAAAACAAAAACGTTGTGTACACAATATAAATGTTAAATAAGCTTTAGGCATTTCTATGTATTATTCCTCGGCGCATCCCTCGGAAACGCTATGTGCGTTCAAATTAGACCTATCCTGGTATATTTTTTCCCAGTATGTTAGAGCGCAGAAAAGGCTGGGGTTTAGAATTACAGGGTTGCCATGGAGAATCTTGATCACAAGGTACTGGGCCGCCTACTGCTGGCTGAAAACACCACGCTCTTAACGCTGGCAACCAGCACCGAGAGTGCAGTCTTAGTTATGTTAATGAGGTGGAGCGCGAACCGCAAGACTTCGGCGGTAAAAGGAGGGGCTCAACAATGGCCAGATCAGAGTCCGTCCAATCAGCGTGCTCACTGGGCTGTCCTTTTTGTCTGTGATGACAGCGGATAGGAAAGTAGCTCCGGGTGGAAAATTTACCACTGTCTTAATAAAACAAAGAGCAAAACCGTAGCGTTTTCACAGAAATAGCCTAGCGATATTGAGGAAAAATATTTTTACTGGGAAGGGGTAGATACATGGGATGTTCAGATGTCCTTTTTGCTAAATAAAGAGTTTTTATTTCATTATATTTATTTATTTTTACTAATGTGTTTAAGCCATTGCTGATCAAAGCAGGCGCTGTATGAGTTTATTATTATTACGTGTTTAGCTTGTTTTTTTCTCCAGCAGCATTAGTCAGTGACTAGGTGTAGTTTTGAGGCTGCAGGCCCCCGAGGTTCAGAGAGAGGAAGGTAGAGCGGTCACGGCGGGGATCTGAGGCGCGGCGTTTGACCTGGGTTTGGGGGCGCACCGCGGGGAAGGGGCGGGCAGGCGGGGGCGTCGCGGCGGGCGATGGAAGCGCCGGCGTCGGGGGCGGCGGGGCAGCGGGCGCGCCTGCGGAAGCCCAAGTTCACGCCGGACCAGATCCGGGTGCTGATGGAGTGCGTGGTGGCGCACCGGGCGGTGCTGTACGGCGAGGAGATGGGCCCGGTGTCCGTGCGCAAGCGCGTCTGGCAGGAGGTGACGCAGGCCGTCAACCGCGTCAGCCACACGCAGCGCAGCAAGAGCGAGGTGCAGAAGCGCTGGCAGGACGAGCGCCGCCGCATCCGCCACCGCGCCCACGACCTGTGGAGGGCGCTGGCCGAGACCGGCGTGCCCATGGGCCACCTCACCCCGCTGGAGGAGGCCGTCCTGTCCACCTTCGACGAGGCCGCCGTGAAGGACCCTCTGGAGGCGGGCTCCGCGGCAGGGGCGGGGTCGAGGGTGGGGGCGGGGTTAGGGGCTGCCCCCCCCCAGCAGCCCCTGCTGGAGGACCTGCGTGCGTCCCAGCAGCCCAGCCCCACCCCCAGCCAGCTCACCGCCATACCAGTGGTCTGTCTGGAGGACATCAAGCTGGGTAAGTCACTCCCCTCCTCACCAGGGAACATCACAGCATGATATCACCTACCTACTGCATGGCCACACCCACCCACAGCAAACACACATCTACTGCATGGCCACACCCACCCACAGCAAACACACATCTACTGCATGACCACATCTGCCTACAGCAAACACACATCTACTGCATGAGCACACCTACCTACAGCACACACACATCTACTGCATGGCCACACCTACCCACAGCAAACACACATCTACTGCATGACCACACCTACCCACAGCAAACACACATCTACTGCATGATCACACCTACCCACAGCAAACACACATCTACTGCATGACCACACCTACCCACAGCACACAAACATCTACTGCATGACCACATCTACCTACAGCAAACACACATCTACTGCATGAGCACACCTACCTACAGCACACAAACATCTACTGCATGACCACACCTACCCACAGCAAACACACATCTACTGCATGACCACACCTACCTACAGCAAACACACATCTACAGCCTGACCACACCCACCCAGAGCAAACACACATCTACCGCATGATCACACCCACCCACAGCAAACACACATCTACCGCATGACCACACCTACCCACAGCAAACACACATCTACTGCATGATCACACCTACCTACTGCACACAAACATCTACAGCATGACCACACCCACCCACAGCAAACACACATCTACAGCCTGACCACACCTACCCACAGCAAACACACATCTACTGCATGATCACACCTACCTACTGCACACAAACATCTACAGCCTGACCACACCCACCCACAGCAAACACACATCTACTGCATGACCACACCTACCCACAGCACACACACATCTACTGCATGACCACACCTACCCACAGCACACAGACATCTACAGCCTGACCACACCCACCCACAGCAAACACACATCTACTGCATGACCACACCTACCCACAGCAAACACACATCTACTGTATGACCACACCTACTCACTGCACACAAACATCTACAGCCTGACCGCACCTACCCACAGCAAACACACATCTACTGCATGATCACACCTACCTACAGCACACACACACACATCTACTGCATGACCACACCTACCCACAGCAAACACACATCTACTGCATGACCACACCTACCTACAGCACACAAACATCTACAGCATGACCACACCCACCCACAGCAAACACACATCTACTGCATGATCACACCTACCTACTGCACACAAACATCTACAGCCTGACCACACCCACCCACAGCAAACACACATCTACTGCATGACCACACCTACCTACAGCACACAAACATCTACAGCATGACCACTTACCCATAGCACACACACACATCTACTGCATGACCACACCGACCCACAGCACACACACATCTACTGCATGATCACACCTACCCACAGCAAACACACATCTACTGCATGAGCACACCTACCCACAGCAAACACACATCTACAGCACGATCACACCTACCCACAGCAAACACACATCTACTGCATGACCACACTTACATACAGCATTACCAAACACATCTACCATGTGTAGTAACTATATATCCCATCTAAATGTCAGCTAACTCTTTATTGCCTGTCCTCAATTTCCAAAAAACAAAAACAGTAATAGTTTCAAAAAAAGTCTACATATCACAAATGCTACTTTTATTTTTGGTCATAAAAAGTGTGATTAAACACAGGTGTGTTAATGTATGCAGTTTTCCTGCTGTTATTTGAGCAAGTGACCGGGGTGAAAATGACTGATGACGGAAATCAGATGTTACGTGCCTCGTCCCTCAGAGCCTGTCGAGACGGTGAGCCCAGCAGGGGGCAGTAGCGGGCCACAGGACTGGAAATTTGAGTGGACGGTGGAAGAGGCGTCGGTGTCGTCCCCGCAGGCTAACTCCGCCCCCACGGCCCCCAAAGCGCCGCAGCCGACCCCCCCGCAGTCCCCGCCCGAGAACGCGGCGCTCCGCGCCTCCCCGGCCAATCGGACGGGAGCCTGCGTGACCTCGCCGCGCGGGAGGGGGCTCGGACCCTGGCGGCGGCGGCGGCGGCGGCGGCGGGCTCCGGACGTGCCCGGCTGCGCAGGCCTGACCGCCTGCCTGCGCAGGGTGGCGTCCGGCACGGCGGGGCTGCGGCGGGAGCTGCACGCGCTCTCCGACGGCGTGCTGACGCTCCGCGGCGAGCTCCGCGCCCTCGCGGGGGCCGTGTCCACCGTCGCCGGCGTCCTGCAGGGTCGCCACGGCCACCAGAACACCGAGCGCCACCCCGCCGGCGGCTCCGGCCAGGCTGCTGTCGACAGCAGTACACCGCCCTGATGGAGACGCTGCTAACAGCAACACAGGAAGTGCTCGGAACAGAAAGAAAGGAACAGGCACCAACCGGCGACACAGCAAAGAAGAGGTGCTTCTAAATCGCCTTCCGTTCCTTGGGAAAGTGATGCCTCCTCCTTATTGGGCGAACTCCCTGCAGCGTTTGGTGACTTATTCAGCATTTCTTTTACAAATTACAGCTCTTCTTCCATTCGCCTTCATGCACATTACGACAATGTTAGTTAAGGATTTCTGTAATTGCCGATTTAAAATTACAGTTTAGTGTTTTCATTTGGCTAATAATTTGACTATGTAATTCGCATTGTCAATGCTTTTCATGCTAATGGTAACATAGTTACTGTGTCAGCCAATGGGAGATGGAGATAGAAGAGAGAGAATTGCGGCAGTGCAGTGCTAGTCAATCAGATTTTGGCTAGTGCTGTAAGCTCAAGTCAGTTTTCACCTTGTTCTAAAAAACAAACAAAATGTGCCTTTTATGTTTGTTTTTTAGAAGTCCTACTGGCTGCCAGAAGAGCTGTATCACTGCAGACACCTACCGCTAACAGCACACATGGGAGTAAGGTTCACCTCAATTTAGGCATTTCAGGAAATTAAAACTCAATTAAAATATTTAAAAATTAAAATTCTCTTAATTATTTTAAAAACTTGGAATTGAATTACAGTGAATTTCCTGAATTGAATTTGGCAGCCCTAGAAGAAAATATGATTTCAAAGGGTCGTTCTTTAGAATCTACTCAGTGACCCTTGTAAAATTTAAGGGATGAGGATACTTTAGGTCCTGGTCGTGCAGTCGGATTAGTAAAGGATTTTGGCTCAGCAGTCTGCTTAATTTTACCAACCACAAACTGCACTGTGATGACTTGCACCCTTCAGGGTTTCGCATTTAAGCAGCATAAACAAACTGAGTGGTCTTAAAGAAAATAAATGAAAAATAAGCAATGCACAATGCCGAGGATGTTGTTCTTTGAGAGTGAACTGCATGCCAGTGGCAGGAATCATTTGCATCTTGAGGCTGCATGAGATTCAAAACGTAAAGTGGAGGGAGAAACAATACCTTTTTTTAATGCATTAGCAGACCAGGTAAGTAGCTTACTTCGCTGTGCCAACACATTACAAGACCAGCTAGGTAGCCTATTTAGCTATTCTAATGCATTACCAGACCTGGTAGGTAGCCTATTTAGCTGTGTTAATACATTACCAGACCAGGCTAGCGTCCCTCACCCGTGTCTTGGGTGTTCACATCCCATCCACCTTCACCTCCAGAGAACCTCAGAATCAAATGTTAATTATTTTAAAATATTTATTACAGTAGCCATTTCCCCCCCTTAAGATTGCAAGCAGAATTACACCCTAGTGGTCACCACATTTTGGGATATAAAGACGACACACTAACCCCGTGTCACCCTTGAGTAAGTAAATCAGCTGCGTCCGATGAATCAGAGAGCGATTTTTCAACCGCATTTGAGCATTGCCTCGTTTGCACGGACCGAAGGTCTCTTCCCCCTTCTACAGCACACTGAAATCCACCAATGCAGATTTGACCCCATTTTGTGACGCATCAGCATTCACAGTCACCGATTCGGTTAAAAACATCACTGCCCCCAGTTACCTCAGTGACCAAAAAATACCTTCAGTCAGCCTCAACACTCGAGTAAGTGAACGGTGCTACACCGTGGATTCAGTGCGTGGGAAAGAAGTCCGTCACTGAGCCGTCACTTTGTCTCAATCAGCAGTTTGGTGGCCGTTTGTGAGTGGGGGTGGGACGACACTACATTTGCAATGTAAAGCAAAACCACTGATGAAAACTAAAGGTCCCCCCCCCCCCCCCGCCATGCAAACACATACAGACATAACTGCATGTTTGCGGAAAATTCCTCTCTGTATGCGTCCATTAAATTTACACAAATGTACAAAAATATCAGTGTGTGCGTACAAATACATATATTAATACGACAACCAAGGCCTTATGGAGCGGTTTCACCAGACACTTACCTATGGCACGACACTTTTTTTGGCAGGAACTGGTAGGACATTTCCCCACCTGGTTCCTATATTATATAAAATGGTTCCTGATTATATAAAATAATATTCTTTTAATATCGACTGCTTTAAGTAGTAAATTTCAGTGCCAACCAATTAGTGGTTTCACCTTCTAAAAACCTGCACACATCAAAATGGTTCCCCTCCTCTATCAGATCAGTGTGCTTTTTCACCAGGGCGATAGGTGCAGTCTGAAGCTGTAGCTTGCATCAGCTTGTTGGATCGGATAAGCAGTTAGGCAAATGACATAATTAAGCACCGCAGTTGGCGTGAAGCCTTGTGAAACAGACGCTCGCTGTGCATCCGACGCAGACGCACAGACTGACAGACACACGTTCTTCTCCTCCCTGTACAGCCCTCTCTCAGTCTCACGGAGCATGCACGTCACACACCAGCTAACCCACTCAACCCTTTAAGGTGCAAGATCACAACTATGCCATTAGAATGCTCTCACCTGAACATTCTAATGCTGATGTCACAATTACTGCTGGTAATTGAAAGCAATGGAGTTCTAGAACACTGACTTAAAATTTTTTGGGGGGGGGGGGACATTCCAAAATAAACCTACTCTTCAAAGGGTTAAAACGCACAGTTGTACCCTGAGCTCAGAGGCGGGGCATGGATGTGGGCGTGGCCCAGGGTTTACAGTCGACCCGCCCGTGGGGTGTCACATGGCCAACGGAATCAAGCGTCAGGACACACGCCCTGCTTTTATGTGTTTTTATTTTGCTTGAGTATGCAACTCTATATATTCTCAATAATCTTTTCAGTCACCAAACAGCATCCCACATACCCACCCACCCACCACCCCCACACACACACACACACACCTGAGGGTAAACTATGATTAAAATGACGATGATACCTGAACCTTTCTGGTAAAGCCCAATAAGCTCTGTAGCACACTCCAAGCCAGATGTAAGGAGGAGGAAGGCAGTCTCGTCCCCTGTGCATGTCAGAGGGTCATGACCCTATGACCATGGCAGGGGGGCGGAGTCTAAACACAGAGCACGTGGGGTTTATTTATATCGGATGGCACACTGAGCAAGAGGGCCGGGACGTCCCGTCTGACCCCAGGGTAGAACTGAGGAGAACGCAGAACCCAAAAATGTGAACCAGGGTGAAAACCAAGGGTGCACCCACAACGCAATGACGACCCAAGACAACTGATATATTGGGGGGGGGGGGGGGGGATGATGAAACGTGCACACAGAATTCCACATATAATTTTTCAGTTATTTAACCACCATTAATCACCGTACAGTGTTAGTACAAAAATAATGCTAGTTCTTTTTAAAAAAAAACCCCTTTTCTCCCATCCTTTCCTCCACGTGTGACCGGTGGAACCGGCGAGCTCCGTTTCCGTGCCGACGGGACCGGCGAGCACCGTTTCCACGGCAACGGGAACAGCAAACCCCCCAGATTCCGGCGCTGGCTGCGCTGGATGCGATGTACAGGCGATGACGGTACACTGACGATAAAACGCGCGGTAGTTTTTACCCGCTGGAGTCCTCGTGGGATTGACAGGTAAGACATGGAGCCGGCCATCTGGCCACTCCGACAGACTCACTGGCTAAAATTCTCAATTCATCTTTTTTTGTTTGTTTTGTATTATAATCGACAATCGTTCAGATTGAATAAAAAAAAGCAAAAGGTCATGATCTGAAGGATGTAGGTGTGCTCCCCCCACAACAAAAAAACTGGAAAAAGGGGCGTCCATATCCACCCGACTCATCAATGTCCAGAGTCACGTGGAATGAGATGGCATGAGTCTTCAAAGACTGAAAATATATATATATATTTATATATTTCTATAAATCTGAGCTTTATGCTGGCAGTCAGGGTCCTGATCCCTTCCATCACAGAAAAGGACCAGCTTACCGATCAAATAAAACTCCTCCCACATCCAATAAAATCTGTCCATGTCCAAAACAGACCTTATTCCACCATTTCTGCATGACGCTTTTATGGATTTCACCGAGTTAGCTGGAGTCCCGTTGTGCACGTTCTGCGGCCGTTTTCGATTGGCTCGGTCGGTGCCCCTCCGCCGCGGCCCGTGCGGCGTTCGTCTGCGGCGCGTTCGCTCGCTAGCAGCACTTCTTCTTTCGTTTGCTGTTCTTGTTCAGCTTAACCACGTCGCTCTGGTGCTGCTGCTGCTGTTTGGCCACCACCTCCTTCCGCGCCTTCAGGACCAGCTCCGTGATACAGTTAAACATCTGCAGGAGAGGCAGGCAGGCAGGCAGGCACGCACACACACACACACACACACACACACACACACACACGTACACAAGACAGGCACGCACGCGCGCACACGCACGCACGCAAAGAAAGCTACCGTTATTGTTTTTTTCATGTGAACTGCAGAGCTAGTAGAGCAATATATGTGCAACCATTCAGCAGGTCTATGTGTGAGATTAAAAACTCAAGATACCCTGTCTAAGTTCTAGGCAAGCGATGCACTAAAATGTTTTTTAAATCAGCAGTTATGAAGTATGATTAGCAGAGACAGCCAAAGTTCCTGTATAAAATCTTAAATTTTTGTCGCCCCATTCCATCACTCCCCCCAGCCCAACACCCCTCCCTTCATCCTGCCTCTGGCCCCTCCCACCCTAGGCTCCTCCCCTAAGACCCAGGCCCTCATCCCCAGGCCAAACCCACATCCTCCACGTTGATGTTCTCCTTGGCGCTGGTCTCGAACAGGCTGATTCCCATCTGCTCGGCGAACTTCTGCGCGTCGTTGGTCTCCACCACTTTCGAACCCGGGTCGTCGTTCTTGTTCCCCACTGAGAGGGCACACGAGAACGTCACTTTTTTCACTCAAACATCCAACGCACCGGATCAGGACAGGACAAAGTAAAAGTAGAATGCCATGGAACTTAAGTGGCTTCATGCTCCAAATCAAAAAGAAAGTCTTGAGTTCATAAACTAAATGGACAGTGACAGACATGCAATATTGAGCATGTACACTGTTCATCTGCTGCATAAGCAACACATCAGGTCACGTGACACAGCTCCTGCATGGGAAAGAGGGAAACGCACACCTGAAACTCGACCAGGAACCCGACCAAGAAGTCACGAGCCTCACCTAATATTCGGCACACGTCGTCGCAGTTCTGGTTGATCTCGTGCAGCCAGCGCTTCACGTTAACGAAGGACTCCGCGCTGGTGACGTCATACACCACGATCACACCGTGAGTGCCTCGGTAATACCTGGAGAGGGAGGCACAGCACAACCAATCACAATCAACCTGCATTCCGCAAGTCAAACCCCCCCCCCAACCAATCAATCAGCCTTCAGCCAGTCAAAAGCCCACTAATCGCAGTCAGCATGCAATCAATGTGTGCGCATGTGTGTGTAGGTCCAAAACATGTCTTTTGATAACCTTCTAGCATTTTAACCTAGCATTTTGCCTACTAACAACTTAAACTCAAACTCCCATAAGCAGGTTCCCAGTCGCCATGACAGCGTGGCTGATCAGACCTCACAAAGTCAGTGAAATTTCTTCTGCATGCTGGTGACTGAATACAGGTAGACAGCATTAACATTTCTACTGTGATCTCTTTTTAATTAAATAACCCTAAAGTAACAGTGACAACTTAAAGACACCAAATATGGTACCCTCTGCTGAAGCTCATGTGGAAGTGATGGTGCAGAATCACTCCTCTGTGTGTGTCTGTGTGTGTGTGCGCGTGTGTGCAGGGAGCGTCACATGTGTGTGTACACACGCACATATGACGCTCCCTGCAAGTACTCACGTTGAGGTGATGGTGCGAAATCTCTCCTGTCCTGCCGTGTCCCAAATCTGCAGCTTCACTTTCTCCCCGTTAATCTCAACGGTCCGGATCTTGAAGTCAACCCCAATCGTGGTGATGTAGCTACCTGTGGACCGACAGACACGCACACACAGGCACACACTGAATGGCCAAGCTGACACCACACCTTATAAAAGCAGCTCATGTTCTAGTTCAATCTAATGGAATGTGCAGGAGTCGTAATTCTGAATTCAGCCTTCAAGAACAAATCACTCAAACTTGTGGAACAGGTGAACAGCACCCCACCTGACCCTACCAGGGAACCTGCTCCAAGCGGGTAAGAAATATCAGTGTCTGCATGTGTGGTTAAAAGATTTTCAAATAAATAAAATTAATAAATAAATTTAAGCCGCAAGCGGCGTTGGGAGAGGTCCAAGCATTGGCACTATCGCACCCCCTATGGAGCGATTTTTAAATGGTTTTGTCCTCATGATCACATACCTTCACCTAACATATCTACTGCATCGCCATGGATGTCTCCTAGCCGCTAGGCGTAAAGGCCTTTACTATGTCATAACACTAAAGGCTGTTTTATACTTCTGCATAGTACACGTAAAAATGGGTCTGTGTAGGGGTTGTGTGCAATGTGCAGCATGTGCAGTTGCAGACCACAGCCGCGTTGAAGATGCAGACTTCCTCAAGAAATTAAAAGCGCGTAGTTAGTAACCAGTGCCAAAGAGTAACGGGCACAGGTTACTAACTACGCGCTTTTAATTAGTACCATTCCAAGTGCAGGGAACAACCGCATAGTTCAACTTGGACCCTGTAGGTTAAACTGATTAACACTAACACAAACCATAACAGCAACAACGCAAGTCTATGCAAAAATACAAGCAATAGTTAAGACGAGTGCATTAACTAAGTCACCTATGAAACAGCTATCTAGTTACAACCCTAAGCTTACGTCAATTTAGAGATTAAATTGAGAATACGATTTCTCTCAGCATAATGACGGATTTAAAGACTAAACAAACTCACCCGATACGGTCTTCAAATGGATCCATGCCAAAGAAAAGTAATTATTCATCCTCTCAAAAAGCTTCTACTAACAAACTTTTAGTAGCCTAGCATGCACTCTGGCTGGCACTGTCTTCCATTGCTTCCCCGACGTTCAGACCCTCCCCTCACTGATAAAAACTAGACCCAACAGTGTTGGATTACTTGTGTCGCCATGGATGTCTTCTAGCCGCTTGCCGTAAAGGAGTTTACTAGTGTCGTAACACTTTAGATTTGGAGCTACAGCTCTTCCGCACCCCAACTAATAAAAAAGTCCAAATGGCGGGCAAACAATATGGCGGACATAGGTGGTCCCAATAGCAAAGTTGTAGAGAACATTCAGATGCGTCGTTCGATGAAGTTTTGTGTTGATCTGACTTATGGTGTGGGAGTTATGACCTTTTAAACATGACCCTTTGTTATAGCGCCACCATCTGGCCAACATAGGTGATTTGTAGTGCCTGAGTAGTGGGGGTCCATAGGAACCCACCTACCAAATTTGGTTTGTCTACAACTTATGGTTGCTGAGCCTCCGACACTTTTAGCGGAGAAAGCTTCCACGCCTCAACTAAAAGTCAAAATGTCGGGCAAACAATATGGCGGACATGGGTGGCCCCAATACAATAGGGTTCCACCAGCTTCGCTGCTTGGACCCCTAATAAAAGAGAAATCCTACCTGAAAATGTGTTGTCTGCAAAGCGCAGTAGCAAACTACTTTTTCCAACACCTAGGAAAGAGAGAGAGAGAGGGAAAGAAAGATAATGGGGGAAAGAGAGAAAATGGTAGAATGTGAGAGGGAGAGGAAGAGAGTCATTAAATTACTGAAAACAATGCAAACAAATCTGCAGATCTTGCAGGAGAATTTCAATTTGCAGGAGTCGTACTGTACGATCTGGGGCCCGGCAGTAACTGCAAATCACATAAATAAAACTATGACTTTCCAGAAAAGGTCCAACCCTCAAGAAATCAGACTTGAGGTGACAACAAACGCACAACATAACTACACATTTCTCTTGACTCTTCTCTGCACAGCTAGTCTCTGTGCTAACTCTCCTCTCTATAGATAATATATCTCATCTCATTACATCTGGTCTCTATGTAAGGACCTTTATACCTCTAGTCTCCACACTCCACACTCTCCTTTGTACAGAATCCCTAATCACTCCTTACAGCTAGTCTCTGTAGTCTGTTGTACGGGTTGTTAAGTTAATGACAGGCAAGTCCATTTAGAAAACTACTGGTAAACACAGTATATTGGATTTCTTTTCAAATGCCTACAACCACCCACAGATCTCAAGCAGACGAGATGTAGTCGACAGCAATGTAACACGTTAAGAGTAACGACACTTTACTCCAGTGAGGTCGGGGAAGTTAAAAACACTCCTAAACTGGGAAGGTCTCCACAGGGCCAAAGAGTTTCTAGAGCCCTCCAGTTAAGTGAGTTGACCGTACATAAGTAAAAGTTACCTGAGATACAGGGCGATTTGTCCCATCGAAACACAGACGAGGCGGAACTGACTGGTAGGTCGGTCATTAAGTTGTAAATACAGACCACAAGAACACATACAAACAATCCTGAAACTACACTGAACTTTGGGGAAACAATCAGATATCGACGCTCTGGTAAATCCCTATAATAAAGCCACAACCATAAAACAACAAAGAAACCGAAACAACGGCTCTATGGCTCTTGATTCGTTTTTGAGAAGTGCTGTAACTTCTTGTATCAGTTTGAAGAACGATGCTTTCTCTAGCCAAATTAGCAAATTACATTAACAGCAGATTACATCCACATAGCTAACTAAATTAACTTCACTTCAAACTCATGTAACGTCGACAAACTAACCAGCTAACTAAGCTAGCTAGGTCTGCTTGTTGCTTATTATCTCGTAAAACCAGGTAACTGCTCATTTTGTGTCCTCGCTAGCTATGACAGCTCATGATACCAAAATACTCTGACTGCCGTCTTTTAAACAAAAATCCTTAATCCTCTAGCGCATAGATTAAATTAGCTAAATTACTGAAGCCGAGGAGCCATTTAGCTAGCTAAACAAAAACCCCAATGTTGTTGGGGTGATTGCTAGCGGGCGTGCTTGGGATTCCGATTAGGTAGCGGCTAGCACGGATAGCAAGGCTAGCCATCCATCTATCTTCCATTTGATGGATAAATACTCAAAATATGAATGTAACGTTAAAGATAACTTGATTTGGTATCTGGTGACTGTCGCACTAGGACAACTTTGTGGGCTTGTACAAACCGAAAATTGACTGTTGCGTAGTGTACATCATGTTGCTAACGCTACAGCAACTTTTCATACCCGGCGGGGAAACTGTACGCTCGGCCTGGCTTTAAAGTAGTTTGTAGTGACCTGCCCAAGCCATACGCCCTAGTGATGGTACACGCAGCCTAGATTTCTCGTTTATCGCTGGCTTATTTATCATGTGTTGGTTCCCCAGCTAGCAAACGAAATTAATCCAAATCACAAATATTGCAGTTCCAGCGCGCCAACTGACCCTTTTATTCACGACAGAGCGGGCGAGGCCCGTTTCCCGTCACACATCCTCGGTCTTTCCTTACCACTGTCGCCGATGATAAGAAGCTTGAAGAGGTAATCGTAGTCCCTGGCCATGCCGGCAGCTGGTGGCTACTCCTCGCCTTTTCCGTGTGTTGCTCTCCCCTCCTTCTGTGATCACTGTCCCAACAGCTGGCCCGGGCTATGCCACCCTCCTCCCGGTAAGAGAAAGCCGTCTTACTCCTGGAGTCCGATTGCTTCCCCCGAACCGAAAGGCTTTTTCTTCGGGATTTGGCAGCCTGGCATACCCAACTACACAGCCTCGTTCACTGAAGTTCAGACACCCAACCCTCCACTACGTTGTAACCTGTATCCCAGTGCGCAGCCGCAACGAAACGCACATTGCAATGACACTTCATTCTTATCACCACAGATGGCGGTATATATTAAGACAAATGTATGGTATATATGTTTGTGGTATAGTAACGTTCGTGTTCAAACCTATTTTTATACGGTCTATAGTTCAAACTACATCCTAAAAAAGACGGCACCAGTCTAAATTTTATTCATCCATCTTCTTCTTCTGCTTCCCTTTTAATTGTAATGAAATACACGTTAAACTCATTGATCATATACAACACGCACTTAAAAGTTGTTCATCAAGATAATAAATATGATCTCCAAGTCCTGGGTTTCTTGTTCAGGTGACAGATGAAAACCTCCACCATTTAATTAGAACACTGGACAGTGACTGGTCTTTAAACTAATCAGCGGTGTGAATGTGTACGCACAATGCAAGCGGTCTTGTTGTGGTCATCCATGGGCTAGGTGCAGACCCTGCGTAGGTCATTTTGGGGGCCCCCGTTTCTCACTGAAGGACCACAGTCCCAACTCCAGGCAAAGCCATGCCCAGGAGCCAGAGCTTCTCGGGGGTTCTCGGCCCAAAGTTGGTGCTTCGGCTCTGCCCCGCTCCAAACACAGCTGTGATCACATCAGGCCTAAAATTACGATCATATTCAAGGGCTGCCAAAATGTAATGAGAACTTTCTATAGTGGAAACGGGACTGAATGAACATCCAGGTGCAGTGCATTGCAGGTAGGGTGAGGGAAAGGGGCGATTGTGTGTGGCCATTATATTTGTGGCCAAATACATACTTTAACTCTACAATATGTTACCAACCTAATGGAGCCAATGACATTCCCACAAAATGTCACCAAAGTGGTGTTGCAAAACAAATAAAACTGTCTAGTGAACTTCCTGCTTAATAGATGGAACATTCCAAAAAGTAACAAAACATGCTGTCTATTGCATAAACCCTACATTTTGGTGATAAGGGTCATCGGCCAGCATCCAATGAAAAATTAACCTTTCAATGATGCAACGGGCCAACAGGAAGCAGCTGTTTTTAACGCAAGAGAATATCACGGTTTTCACAGCTCATCGTAAAGACCAAGTAACCTTTTTAATAATCCAAACAAGGCTAAAAAACTACAAATGAAATGACATAAATAAGCAGAACACACTGAAAGATTACAAGAATTGAATTTATTAGCATGATCACGTGAAATTAAACACCTCAGCATTCAGGATTCACAAAAAAAGGTCTGCTTCACCAGTTCAGTGGATGATTATGATCCAGATAATGTCATTATGCAAAAAAAGAAAAGCAGAAAAAAGAAATGAGTGAAAGAATAGAGCAGTCCTCTGCAGTCCCTTTTGGTTAAATAAAATAAAAAATTGTGTGTTAGACGCAAACCTGGTCTCCATGGAAACAGGCATCAGCTACAGACCTTGAAGGCCCAGAGAGTGAACCAAGGCACTGGATGGGAGTAAAAACAGTAAAAGTCCCAGAAATGCCCAATCACATCACAGTAGTGCAGGGGAGTGCAGAAACTGAGGGCTGTGTGTTCTTTCTGTTTAGCACTCATTCACAAGAGCAGCACACCTGTACTACCTAGCTAAACTGTAAACACACCCTGCTGTCATGGCCTACGTTCACACGTGGAGCTTCACCTGTCTCACACGGGAGTGGAGCAACTCTCCCCTTACCCACCAACCCCGACACATCTACATACACTTCCAGTGGATGCAGAAAGAACCAACGAAAACCCAGAGCATCAGCCTGCCCTCTTATGACATCATAATGGTAACACCACTCTGCTTTCAGCAGGTAGAGGACAGTCCAACTGCACACAGAGCAAGACATCACATTCAAATTTGGCACAAGCACTGATCTTGCTTTTTAAAATTAATGAAATTAAAACAAAATTAATAGCATATTTACAGGCTCAAACTTGCCAAAAGTTTTTTAAAATTGCATCATCATAACAATCCGCCTCAAACTGAAGCAAAAGATTTGATACGATCACTTTGAATGATTCGGATATGCAGCAGAAACCTTCCTAAAAGGTCACTTAAGCAATAAACACAAAATTAAAAACATTTAAAATGGAGGCTCAGTTGTTTTCTTATTAAAATAGATTTCTTAGAGCTGCTTTTCTGCAGTGGTCTTGTGAGCATGCGTGTGTGTGTGTGTGTGTGTGTGTGTGTGTGCATGAACATATGTGTACGTTGCATACATATTTGTGTTAGCTTGCATGTGTGTGGATGCATGTCTGATTTTACTGCAAGTGTTGGTGTAAGTTTGAGAATCATGGGTGTTTGT
>CM077297.1:30794495-30811995 GCA_039654925.1 Anguilla pacifica
AGGAATGCTGGTCTGTCTTACATTGAGGGTGTAATTCATGGGACTGAGCAGCAGGGGGCAGCAGTAGTCCAACAGAGGCTGTGTTGATTCCTCAGCTGAAAGTTTAGCCACGCCCACTTCCACTGAACACGGAGGGGCCTCCCAGCAGTTACAGTTTTGCTTGAGACTGTGTGCGTGTCTGTGTGTGTGTGTGTGTGTGTGTGTACGTGTGTGTGTGTGCGTGTGCATGTCTGTGCGTGTCTGTGTGTGTGTGTGTGTGTGTGCGTGTGCATGTCTGTGTGTGTGTGTGTGTGTGTGTGCGTGTCTGTGTGTGTGTGTGTGTGCGTGTGTGCGTGTGTGCGCGTGTCTGTGTGTGTGTGCGTGTGTGCGCACGCATGTGTGTGTGTGTGTGTGTGTGTGTGTGCATGTGTGTGTGTGTGTGTGTGTCTGTGTGTGTGTGTGCGTGTGTGTGCATGTCTGTGTATGTGTGTGCCTGTGTGCGCACGCATGTGTGTGTATACTCACGTCCAGTATAGGCCCGTTGCAGTAGTGGCATCGTGGGGAGTACAGGTTGTGGTAGTCCTTCTCACAGTATGGCTGCCCGTCGCGCTCAAAGAAATTGCGAGAGCCGATCTCCTCCTGGCAGTGTGTGCACACAAAATGCTCCGGGTGCCAGGTGCGCCCCATCGCTGTTACGACCTGCAAGGGGGGGGGTGGGGGATTGTACAGCTTTCAGTAAGGGAAAAATATCTGTTTACAGTTCATATATTTACCACACTCAAGGGCCAGTGGGAGGGCAGGTGGAAATGAGGGGCACTTAGTTTGGGGGCAGTTGGAGGAGAGGGGTTGTTAGTTTAGGGGTAGGCGGAGGCGAGGGTTAGTTTGGGGACAGGTGGAGGTGAGGGGTAGTTTGTTTGGGGACAGGTGGAGGTGAGGGGTAGTTAATATGGGGGCAGGTAGAGGAGAGGGGGACTTAGTTTCAGGGCAGGCAGAGGCGAGGGGTAGTTTGGGGGCAGGTGGAGGTGGGGGCAGTTAGTTTGGGGGCAGGTGGAGGAGAGGGGTTGTTAGTTTAGGGGTAGGCGGAGGCGAGGGGTAGTTTGGGGACAGGTGGAGGTGAGGGGTAGTTTGTTTGGGGACAGGTAGAGGTCAGGGGTAGTTAGTATGGGGGCAGGTAGAGGAGATGGGTAGTTAGTTTCAGGGCAGGCGGAGGCGAGGGGTAGTTTGGGGGCAGGTGGAGGTGAGGGGCAGTTAGTTTCGGGCAGTTGTAGGCGAGGGGTAGTCATTTTCAGGGCAGGCGAAAGCAGGGGCAGTTTGGGGGCAGGTGGAGAGGGTGGTGTCCGGGTCCCCTCACCTGTCCTACGATGGGCTTGCGGCAGGCCCCACACACGCCCTTGGCCACGGTCTGCACACCCAGCCGGTTGAGGTCGGACTGCAGGCTTCCCAGCATGCTGTCCAGCTTGTTCCCCTGACTGGTCCCCGGGGGCGATGACACCTTTCCCTGGGACATGATCTGAGAGAGCAGAGCCAGGCCACAGGTCACAGGTCACAGGTCAGAGGGCATTCAGGCAGCCACATTAATCACGCAACACAAATATACACAACACAACATTCTGCACAGATACCCCTCCCTTTCGACGTATTTGTTTTCTAACAAATGCACGCGCACTCAGACATTAAAGCACTGCAATTTTACTCAAGACCGCACACATTTCTGATCCTTTTCTATGGTATTGTTCTCTTTGGGGAAAATACTTCAGCAGCAGGCATTTGGAATTGGCATAACATCATTAAACCAAAGTCCCTTCCTCACCGAGGCCACACCCCCACCGCGCTCCCCCCCACCCCAGGCCACACCCCCTGTCAGGGCATGTTTGCGGCAGCAGGCTCTGCCTCACTTCCCCCGTCAGCTCATAGGAATGTGTTTCTCATGGCAGATATAAACACAGCGAGACCAAACCCTCCCCCCCCACACCTCCCCCCGCAGATCCCTACTGTCAGGATTCTGCACCTCTGAACCACACCCTTCCACTCCGCCACAGGCTCACCTAATGCTATCTCCATACAGCATACAAAGCACCTTCATAAGCAGCCTGCTACCACTTAACAAATCTGCCTGAGTTTATAAAATGCCTTCATAAGCAGGATGCTCTCCTCCATAGAGTACACAAAATAGCTCCATGAGCATGAGTTACCTCTTCATAATACCGTCATGAAGTATACATAGCACCTTCATAAGCAGGCTGCTACTTCATAACTCCTCCACAGAGCATACATAGCACCTTCATAGGCAGGCTGCTACTTCATAACTCCTCCACAGAGCATACATAGCACCTTCATAAGCAAGCTGCTACTTCATAACTCCTCCATAGAGCATACATAGCACCTTCATAAGCAGGCTGCTACTTCATAACTCCTCCATAGAGCATACATAGCACCTTCATAAGCAGGCTGCTACTTCATAACTCCTCCATAGAGCATACATAGCTCGCTTAATAACACCTTCACAGAGCACTACACATAGCCACAATATGTCCCTACCCTGCCCTCCCTTAGGGCAACCAGCTTCAGCAGGACAGACAGAAACCAAGCGGAAAGACGGGGACAGACAGACAGACGGACGGACAGATGGTCCGTGCCTTCAACGGAGGGAAGAGGGGGTCATAATCTGTCTGGCATCCCACACTCATCTTGGGGAGAGGCGGGTGTACCATCTGGTACAGGGGAGGGCGTGGCACGGGCGGGGCCATCTGATATTGGGGTGGGTGTGGCATGGGCGGAGCCATCTGATATTGGGGTGGGTGTGGCATGGGCGGGGGTGTATAGTATTGGGGTGGGTGTGGCATGGGCGGAGCCATCTGATATTGGGGTGGGTGTGGCATGGGCGGGGGCGTATAGTATTGGGGAGGGCGTGGCACAGGCTGGACAGGAGGAGGGCGGAACACGGGCTGCTTTTGGGGGCGAGGGGGTTGGTAATCCAGCTTGTAAAACTGCTGGGGTGGTTTCTGGGGCTGTGGAGGGGGCTCCAAAGGAGAGGAGGAAGGGGAGGGCGGGGGAAGGGGCCAAGGGGGCGGGGACTCTCTGACTGGGGGCGGCTTTTTGGGCTTCTCCACAGGAGGGGGGCGCTGGGGAGCCGGGGAGGGCTGGGGTGCAGGAAGAACTTTCTTCACTGGGCCAGGGGAGTCTGGTGGAACCATCTGAACAGACAGAGAGAGAGAGAAAGAAAAAGGGAGACACAGAAGGGGCGAGAGAGAGAGTAGAGAGAGCAGGAGGTAAAGTAAGCAAGAGAACAGAAAGAAAGAAAGACAAGAAAGGGGTAGAAAATGAGAGGAAAACTGAATTGTGGTGTTCTTTGATACACTGACTGTATGTTCCTAAGAGCACTAATATATCAATCGTGTAATGAAGGCGTTGGGCTCTACGCGGTAACCCAACACGCCTCCATACCTTATCCACCGTCAGGGGCTCTGGAGCTGGAGCAGGTGGAGTAGGTGTGGGCTCAGGGGTCGGGGCAGGTGTTGGAACAGCAGGAGCAGGCTCAGGTTCCGGAGTCGGAGCAGGAGCAGGTTCAGGTTCAGGAGCAGGTTCAGGGGCAGGAGCAGGAGCAGGGGCGGGGGCGGGGGCGGGGGCAGGAGCAGGAGCCGGGGCAGGGGCGGGGGCGGGGGCAGGAGCCGGAGCACGAGCAGGGGCGGGGGCGGGGGCGGGGGCGGGGCCCTCTCGGGAGCGCTGGGGGTTGGACATGGCGATGACGCCCTCGGTCATCCAGTCGTCGGGCGGTTTGCGCGGGCGCTCCACGGGGCCGATGCCCAGCCGGCCCTGCAGCTCCTGGATCAGCCGGTCCTGCGAGCTGCTCTTGTGGAAGATGAGCGGGCCCAGCTTGCGCCGGCGCCGGGCCTCCCGCTCCCGGTACATGGGGTGCACGTAATCCGACTCCTTAGTGCGCCGGATCACCGCCTTCAGCTGCGGAGGGGGGCGGGGGGCAGCTCATGAGGATCCCCCCCAAGTATGGCCTCCAGTCTGTGGGGAGCTGGACCTCAGGCACCATGCTTTCAGCTCGGCCGCAGTCCCATCCCAAATCCAGCCCAATGCATTCCAATCCATTAAAATGAATTCCAATCCATTCCATCCAAATCCAGCCTGATGCATTACATTACATTCCATCCAAAAACATTCCAATCCAACCCATGCCATTATATTTTGTTTGATGTTTAATTCAGTCCATTTCATTCTTCATTCCGGTCAGGTTAATTCCAATAACTCCATTCTGTTCCATTAGAAATCATTCCATCCCATTCCACTCCAGTCCTGGGCCACCGCAGGCTTCATCAGTCATCATTACGTGTGTGTCTCACATCTCCACCTCACAACATGCACCTCAGGAGCAACGTGCCGTCCTCAATGACACACGACTCACTTGTGTGTGTGTGTGTGTGTGTGTGTGTGTGCATGTGTGCGTGTGTCTGTGTGTGTGTATGCGTGTGTGTGTGTGTGTGTCTGTGTGTGTGTGTGTCTGTGTGTGCATGCGTGCGTGTGTGTGTGTGTGTGTGTGTGTGTGTGTGTATAGAGCGAAGCAAGCTGATACACTCCATGCAGCACCCACCACACTCCTCCTCCCCCTGGGGCTCGTTTCATGAGAACGGTATCTCAGATTGCAGATTAAAAACTTGTTCCGAATTTTGTTGAAACGCATCTTACGAAATCGTCTGTGCTGCTGGCTCGTGCGCCGCAAGCGTGTCGCGGGTGAGCCGATAGCTGACTGCATCCACCGCCTGGCGGTGGGGAACTCCGCAGTGCTTCACAGCCCAAGAATAATACAGCGATTTCTGTGTGAAATGCTCCACAGAGAGGGAGAGAGAGAGAAATCGCCACACACCACATCTATTAGCTCCCGCGTCACACGTCCGTGAAAGGAGCCCCCAGTGGCCGTTAGTCAGGCAATCAATCAATCAATCAATCGATCAATCGCTCCTTCGGTTCCCCACAAAGAGCCCGTACGGTAACCAGAGGCGGACAATCCAGGTTCAGAAAGTAAAAGTTCATCCCAGGATTTTGTTCCAGTCACCTGGATTTGCTGATGAGCACCGTTCTTCAGCCAGGAGGTAGAGCTAAATCAGCTGGCCGAGTTCAGGGGTGGATGAAACACACGGCAGGACTTTTACTTCCTGACCCCTGGAATGTCCGCCTCTGACGGTAACGGGACTCGCCGGGGGGCCGGGGGGGGGGGGGAGGGCGGCCCGCGGACGGCTGCGCGGCGCTCCGCCGAACGACAGGCAGCGGCTCGCGCGGCACGCACCCGGGGCCCGACAGGCCCGGTCCCGCCGGGGCCGAGGTGCGCGGGGCCACGCCCCTCCGGCCGCGCCCCGGCGGGTACACGCAGCCCGCGGCGCGCCCGGGCACGCCGCCGCGCTCCCAGCCAACGTCAGGGCAGGCGTAACCGCGGAGACGGGGCGTCGCGGCGGGGCGCGGGGGCGCTGCTCTCCTGACACGTGACCGCAGTGCGGGCGATCCAGCCGGGGCGGTCATTAGGGAGGAGCCACTCCGGCTCCGTCCGCAGAAACCCCAATTAGCCCCCGCGCACGCCGGCTACACGGCCGACCGGCGAATCGCGCTCCAGACGCCCACGCCTTCGCCGCCCGGTAACCTGGACAACCCTCCCCTGCCGCAAACGGGCAAACTAAGCTGAGCTGGAGCGGAGAAGGATCTGGACCCGCAGCCAGAGGGTTGCGAGTTTGAGACCTGGAAAGGACAACATCTGCTGAAGCGTAGAGCGGGAGCAGTGATCCACCAGGGAGCTGCGGAGGGGGGGTCAGGGGTCAGGGGTGAGAGCGACACCCGGCTCTGCCTTGCGGGGGTGTGTTTCAGGAGAGCAGCACACGCCAGGGTAGGGTGGGGCAGTGTAGGGAGGGTGGGACGGTTTGCCTACATGGCCGGACGCAGAGGTCCTGTCCATAGAGGTCAGCTGGTGCGGAGGTAGGTCGAAGGCAGATTCGGGGGTCCCAGGGCAGGAGCTGGGCGTGGGGGAGTCCTCCATCCAGCTGGCTTCCGTCAGGGGGGTGAGAGTCTCGTCCCGGCTTGCCCCGCCCTCCTCCTCCAGGTCCAGGCCCCAGTCCCCTCCCCCGCCTGGGCGGGAGGAGCCCAGGACCAGCAGATCGTCCAGCGCCATGTCCAGAGAGGGGGCGTGGCCTGCGGGGTCACCCAGCTCTGAATAGCTCTGATTGGCTGAGATTAGAGATGAGCAAGAGGCCATTTCAGCAGGGGCAGATGCAAGGCTATGGGGTGCAGGAGGGATGGAGAGACTTGGAGCAGTGGGGGCAACAGCAACAACAACATTAGAGGGTGTGGGGGCAGTAGAATGTTTGGGAGGAGTGGGGTCTGCAGATGGAGAGGTGGGGTCTGCAGTAGGAGGGGTGGGGTCTGCAGTGGGAGGGGCGGGGTCTACCTTGAGTGGGGCGGGGACTGCAGTGGTAGAGGTGCAGTCTGCGGTGGGAGGGGCAGGGTCTACCTTGAGTGGGGCGGGGACTGCAGTGGTAGAGGTGCAGTCTGCAGCGGGAGGGGCAGGGTCTACCTTGAGTGGGGCAGGGTCTATAGTGGAAGGGGCGAGGTGTATAGTGGGAGGGGCGGTGTCTGCAATGGGAGGGGTCGGGTCTGTAGTGAGAGAGACGGGGTCTGCATTGGGAGGAGTCATGTGGGACTCCGTTTGGGAGCTCAGCAGGGGGGCACAGGGTTTGGCGGACCCGTCTGCTGGGGGCAGACTTGGGGACTTGCTCTGGGACACCTGGGAGAAGCAGACTGATGCCTCAAGGCGGCAGGGTGGGGCTGACTCCCCTCCTTCTTCATCAATGTGCAGAAAGTCCAGTTCGACGGGGGCACATGAAGGAGGGGAGTCACAAACCGGAGGGGAAGGAGCCAGAGAATCTGTCACCATCAGCACTGGATCTGTTTCCTGATTGGGCAGGTGCTGGGACTGTGGTTCAGGGTCATTTTCCAGGCAAAGCACAGGCGCGGGGTCTGCTTTCTGATTGTACAGGGGCTCTGGATCCGTCTCCTGACTGGACAAAGGCACAGGGTCTGCTTCCTGATTGGGCAGAGGTGCAGGGTCCATTTCCGGATTGGATAGAGTTGCGGGGTCTGCTTCCTGTTTAGATACAAGTGTCGTGTCTACGTCCTGATTGGATAGATGCCCAGGATCTGCTTCCTTATTGGACAGGAGTGTGGGGTCTAATTCCTGAATGGACAGTTGTAAAGAGTCCATTTCCTGACTGGTCACAGCTGCAGGGTTAGCTTCATGATTGGACAGAGGCACAGGGTTTGATTCCTGACTGGACAGGGGCTCAGGGTCTGCTTCCTGATTGGACGGGGGCTCAACGTGCACAGACGCCACAGGGCCAGTCTGGGGGAGTGGCCAGTAGTGACAGAAAGGGGGAAGAAAGGAAGAAATGTATTTGAGGGAAAGAACTTAAAAAGAGAAGAAGAGGTGAGAAGCAGAGAGATGGAGGAAGCAGATAGAGGAGAGGGTGCGGCACAGTAAAAATATTTTTGAAAGCGGTCAAAGTGACACACTCTTCACTTCACTTCACTCTTCATTCTCAAGAACAGAATCCGCATTTACCGCTAACCCCGTACACTGCACCGGAGAGGAACATCAACGCCTTCAGACTCACAGCCAGTCGAACGGCAAAAGCTTACAGCACTCTACACACACAGCAGCTCTGCATGTCCCCACAACTACTGTGTGTTTACAACATCAGGGCACCTGTAATAATGCGAATCCAACCCTGACACGCTGACCCCGCAAGTAAAGCAGAGCACGGCACCGCGGTTCTGAAGTCGCTGAGTCATCCTTCCGTGCGCTCCACCACCTCCACCAGGATTTGGCAACCGTGTCTGGGCCTTTCGGCCACGCCCACCAGATCAAACCCTCAGACGGAGCTCCTCATACTCCGATTCAGTGCTCACATTCTGTGTCTGCCTGCCCGTCTTCTACAGCTGTAGCTCAAGAGGAAACGGCCGATCCTTATTGGTCCCTCACTTTGCTGACTGATTATTATTATTATTATTCTTTTTTTTTACTATCACCACACCCACCCTAGTCCCCTCACAAGCCGTGGCCACGCCCACATAGTCCCCCTACAGAGAGTAGCCACACCCACATAGTCCCCTTACAGAGGGTAGCCACGCCCACACAGTCCCCTTACAGAGGGTAGCCACGCCCACATAGTCCCCTTACAGAGAGTAGCCACGCCCACATAGTCCCCTTTCAAGAAGTGACCACGCCCACAGTCCCCTTAAAGGCAATGGCCGTGCTAACACGGTACCCTGACAGACTTGGGCCATGCCCACACTAGAGACAGTACTGGGGGCTCATGATACTGTTAATCTTTCTCTGTCCCTCTTATCACCCTCTCTATCCCCCAGTCCCACTTTCTCCTCCTCCCTCCCTCCTCCCCCCGCTCTGGGCACCTTAAAGTCAGACAGGGAGGCCATGAGCTCATCCAGCTCACGGGTGGCGGAGGAGGCTGAGATTCGGGCCTGCTGCTGGCTGGGCGTTTCCTCCAGCCCATCTGTCAACTCAGCATGGGTGGGGCTAGAAAACACACACAAAAACAGACGCACAAAGACACACATACACACACAGACACACAGACATACACACACGCACACACACACACACAGACAAACCGACACAAACACACACACACACATCCACACAAACAGACATACACACAGTCAGACACCACACCCATTAGAAGCAGCTGATGACTGGACTATGACTACTACTCAGCAGCTTTTGAAAAAGTGTTGACTGAAAGGGCAGGTCTTATCAGGGGACTTTCCTCCAAAGTTCACATACAGAGATACTCAACATGTTTCGCTGCTGGTCAGAGAGCTTAAGTAAAATAGCACACTGGAGCCTGCCTCCTTCAGGCAGCTTGCTGATTGGCTAGTTCTGGCAGAGGAAGTAGGACTGAGACAGGATGCAGCGGTGCATGCTGGGTAAGGTGCTCACACAGGATTGGGCACGGAGCTCTCCAGCTCGTTCAGTAGGCTCTCCACGCTCGGGCGCACGTCCTCGATGTGCCGGCTGGCCGTCTCCTTGGGAACGGGGCACCCACTGGCGGCTGACACCCCGTTCTCCTGAATGAAATCTGTGGTGCTGCTGGAGGGTGCAGGGGGAGCGGCTTTCGCTACAGAGAGGGAGAGAGAGTGTAATTAGAAAATGAGCTCACTGGAAACACAAGCCATTCCTGAACCTAAATCCTCAAACCCTGGATAACAACAGTCTTGGATCCAGACTCTCCCGGACACACTGTACTTACGCATCCACATATGTGTCAGACACACACTACTTACACACCTGCACACTGTCAGATACAGATCCAGTGGGGTGTGTATAACGTGGGTGGGGTGTGCGTCCTGTGGGTGGGGTAAGTATAATATGGGTAGGAGTAAGTGTACTGTGGGCGGAGCATGTGTACTGTGGGCTGGGTAAGTGTAATGTGGGCGGGGTAAGTATACTGTGGGCGGAGCATGTGTACTGGGGGCTGGGAAAGTGTAATGTGGGCAGAGTATGAGTAATGTGGGCGGGGTAATTGTAATGTGGGCGGAGGATGTGTACTGTGGGCAGGGTAAGTGTAATGTGGGCAGAGCATGTGTACTGTGGGCCGGGTAAGTGTAATGTGGGCAGAGCATGCGTACTGTGGGCGGGGTAAGTGTAATGTGGGCGGAGCATCTGTAATGTGGGCCGGGTAAGTGTAATGTGGGCGGAGCATCTGTAATGTGGGCTGGGTAAGTACAATGTGGGCGGAGCATGTGTACTGTGGGCAGGGTAAGTACAATGTGGGCGGAGCATCTGTAATGTGGGCTGGGTAAGTACAATGTGGGCGGAGCATCTGTAATGTGGGCCGGGTAAGTACAATGTGGGCGGAGCATGTGTACTGTGGGCGGGGTAAGTGTAATGTGGGTGGAGCATGTGTACTGTGGGCGGGGTAAGTACAATGTGGGCGGAGCATGTGTACTGTGGGCAGGGTAAGTGTAATGTGGGCGGAGCATGTGTACTGTGGGCGGGGTAAGTGTAATGTGGGTGGAGCATGTGTACTGTGGGCGGGGTAAGTACAATGTGGGCGGAGCATGTGTACTGTGGGCAGGGTAAGTGCAATGTGGGCGGAGCATGTGTACTGTGGGCGGGGTAAGTGCAATGTGGGCGGAGCATGCGTAATGTGGGCCGGGTAAGTGCAATGTGGGCGGAGCATGTGTACTGTGGGCGGGGTGAGTACAATGTGGGCGGAGCATGTGTAATGTGGGCGGGGTAAGTGCAATGTGGGCCTACCCTCGGTGGCGAATGAGGCCGGAGCCTGTTGAACGGCGCTCAGCTCCTGGAGCAGGCGGTCCAGCTCTGACAGGTTGTCTCCCATCTCCCAGTCGCTCACTGCAGGGTCTGCTTTCAGCTTCACTGGCAAACTGAAGAGAATGGGAGAGGAGCTCAGATAACACACACACACACACACACATCTACACACACACACACACACACACACACACACACACATCTACACACACACACACACACACACACACACATAGGGAGCCCCAGGCGTACCTATACACGTGCTCCTCCTCGCTCTTGTTTGGAGGGGGGCTGTTGCTGTCCTGGGACCACCCCTTCTGAACCAAACCAAAGGACCATTAGCATCACAAACGGCTTCATCGTCACCATTATAAGAACATCATCATCATCATCATCATCACCTTT
The DNA here is from genome assembly GCA_039654925.1 of Anguilla pacifica. Classification (NCBI taxonomy): domain Eukaryota; kingdom Metazoa; phylum Chordata; class Actinopteri; order Anguilliformes; family Anguillidae; genus Anguilla; species Anguilla pacifica. Next base: position 30,805,222 of record CM077297.1, read on the forward strand.
ATAACAACAACTCCATCATCATCACCATTATAAGAACATAAGAATGAAGAAAACAGGCCTTTCAGCCCATCTAGGTTCATCATTGACCTACAGTCTGAAATGAATCTCTCACAGCATCAAGCCTGGAGATCTCATGAGACACTTCACGATGACCGTCTTCATCATCACCATAATCACCACTGTCATCATCATACCCATCTTCACCATCAGCACCAGTGTTGAGAGAGCAAAGCCAACTGTGTGTGGCAGTTTTATGAGGGGCGGGGCTTACCTGCTGGGAGGAGTTCTGTGATTCGGGGGGGTCTAGCACCGTGCCGTTCAGGGCTTCAGCGGAGGGGGGCGGAGGCACCGGGGGCGGGACGGAGATCTCCTGAGGGGCGTGTCCCGTGGGGTAGGAGTACGACTCCTCAGCCAGAAACAGCGGCCGCTTGGAGATGTGGGATGTCGTGGACTCCAAGTCCGCCAGCAGAGCGTCTGAAATGGCAGGGACAGTGCAGTTTGGCAGGAGTCTCAGTGCAGAGGCTGTCAAAGCTAGCCTGTCTAAGCTAGCCTGTCTCAGCTAGTCTGTCTGAGATAGTCTGCCTAAGCTAGCCTGTCTGAGCAAGCCTGCCTAAGCTAGCATGGCTGGGCTAGCCTGTCTAAGCTAGCCGGTCTTAGCTAGCCTGTCTGAGCTAGCCAGGCTGGGCTAACCTGTCTAAGCTAGCCTGTCTGAGCTAACCTGCCTAAGCTAGCCTGTCTGAGCTAGCCTGTCTAAACTAGCCTGTCTGAGCTAGTGCCCAGATTCCTGCACATATCACACCAACCCACCTGTGAAACGCTACAACCCTTTCGACACCAATATACTCCCCACAGATTACTCAACACTTAGAGTTTACAAAACAGTTTTAAAAGAAACAGTTACTTTCTAGTATTCAAGTTTCTCCCTTGGTATGACCTTCTGCTTTGGTTAGTAATGTTTCTCTTGGGTCTGCAGGATTGTTTTCACGTTTTCCCAGCATCTAAGGAGTTAATGTATTACAGGTACATGCTTGATCCAGGTAACACCCCCACCTGCAGTCTCCTATCAGTGAGTCAGGTTACGAAGCAGTTATGGAGTCAGGTTAATCACGCCTCATTCTTTTGGAATCATATCACCATAATACACATTCCAGAAATCCACTAGCAAATTCACAGTCAAAAATTTCCCTGTTAAAGACTGATATTACAGATTTTTTAGATAAAATGTAGATGTACGGTGCAGGAGTCTTATGGAGGATAGGTCTACTCTAAAATAAATCATGCGGCAGAGGTTTCTACAGGATGAGGGAACTTGGGCTGACAAAAATGGCAACTTACACAAACAGGAAATTAGAAGAGGATGCTAGTTGCGCTCAGCTGAATATCAGAGGAAAGCACACATCTGTTACTGAGAAGGAGACAGCCAGATGAGACAATTGGTAGCAGCTGATATTATTTATTAATTTATGAATTTAAGCTTTATTTATACAGGATAGGCTGACAGAGCACACATTGGCTTTTACAGCAATGCCCTGTCAATGCCCAACCAGGTAGCCTAACCTGCATGTCTTTGGACTGCAGAAGGAAACAGGAGTACCCTGAGGAAACCCACACAGGCACCGGGAGAACATGCAAACTCCACACAGAAAGGCCCCAGCCGAGATTCAAACCCAGAGCCCGGTTTACAGCAAAACTCATCTCCACTCAAAAGTGTCTCAAACACAAAACCTCTAAACTTGCCCAACCTCACCATCCGCTCTGCATCTGATTGGCTACTCAATCCCTGGCATTTTCTACCCACTTCGATTTCCCAAGTTGTCAATGCGAAGGAGAACCAAGTTCTTAGTTGGCCTACATGTAGCAAACATAAAATTGGAAACAAAAACAGAATATGGCCTGTACGTGCTAAAACATAGTCTGTCGGCATTTTAGTATCCAGAGCGACTTACACGGATTTAATTTTTACATAAGACCCATTTATACAGCTGGATATTTACTGAAGCAATTCAGGTTAAGCACCAATGGTACAAGGCCGGTTCCACAACCATTAAACTACTCTGCCACCCGAACTGACTTTCTTCCCATGAAACATTCAAATCACCTCATGTTGACAAAAGCAAAAAAAAACGCTGTCCAAGGATACCATTCTAGAATATTCCCTCGATTGGATCTGGTGACCTAGAAGGTCCTGCTGACATGTAGATAAAGTCACAGTTGTGTTCCTCAAACCACTGGACTTCTTGCTCACGCTCTGCGGACAGGATCTTTGTAATGTAGAAAAGAAACCCCCCTCTGCAGGAGAGAAATCTTTAACATGCAGCGAGGATGATCACCTGGCACTGTTACATAAAAATGAGCCTTCACCTTGCCTTCTAAGGCTATGAGTGCTCTCAAACCCAGCCAGGAGAACGCACCTCACAGCACACTATTACAGAACCGCCAGAACACTCCACTGCTGGAAAGCCACCGTGTTAACATTTCTTGTTAGCTACCTGTACCTGTTTAAATAAAATAACAAGGAACCCAGCACTCAACACCAGCCTGAGAGCCCAGAGACAGGGAAGCGCTTTAGCCAGATTCTTTAGCAAGATTCTCCTGTCGGCAGCTCCTAAGAGTAAAGAGATGGGGGGAGTGACAGGCGATTGGCTTAGCCCGAAGCTACGGTTTTACTTTTTTTTTTTTTTTTTTTTTTGCTGTTGTTGGGATCTGGTCCTGTGGAGCCAGTTTTTAAAAGGGCGAGTTCAGAGATCGTACTCACGGCGTCTGTCGTGTGTCCTCAGGGTGCCTGTGTGTGAGACTGTGTGTGTGCGAGAGAGTCAGAAAAAGAGTCAGAAAGAGAGAGAGAGAGGGTTGAGAGAGGGAGAGAGAAAAAAGCCCTACGTGCTGTAAATGCCATTCCCACAGAGGGAGGGGTCCTGCAAGATGCTGCTCATTAAACCACTCCCCCTTCCTCCCCCTGATCCACACCTACAGCGTCAGCTCAACACACAGACCAGAGACTGGGTTAGTAAGAAAAACAAACCTGTCACAGATACGGTAATCTATCGCAATAATGATCGCTTTGTGATGACCCTACTCAAGTCCCTATACCAGTGATCTTCATTCCCCTGGCCCTGGTGATCAATTAAAGCACTCGAATACACAGTTAATTCACATTACCTGCTTTCTTGGGTCTGATTTGGTTGTTGATATTAAGGCGAAAACAAAGGCCAGCAGACCCTTCAGCCAGCCAAATCACTGCCCTACACTGCAAATCACTCATTTCTAATGACCAGCTGGTGAGGAGAACCAGACCAAACACTGCCCGCTGCGTTGCCAGGAAACAGCTAGAGAGCAGGACTCTCACCCAGCAGAACATAGGTTCATATCCCAGTGGAGGGCAGGCCTCAGTGCTCTCCATCAGCCAGAGGAATATCCTGCGCTTAAAACGTCCGAGAGGCTTTCAGGAAGCGGCGAGCCACAGGGGAACAGAACACAGGCTACATTACATAACTTTGCTGGCATTTAGCAGAAGCTCTTAATCAAAGCCACTTACACAATTTGACATTTTTACACAGAATTCATTTGGTTACAGCTGGTTACGCACTGAAGCCGTTCGGGTTAAGAGCCTCGCTCCTGGGTACAGTGACAGTGCTCCACCGGGGAATTGAACCTGTAACCTTAAAGGCCCAGTTCCCAAACCACTATACTACACTCCCGCCCAGCTAGTGATAAAAGCTTTCTAGGTTTCTCAGACTTTGTGCTAAACACACACACACACACAAAGACAAACACACACACACGCACACACATAGCAAGCAAGCAAAACTACTACGTTCAAAAAATGTGTGTGACTTGTTCTCAGAAAAAACTGCACAAGAAATCTGTTTATCAATTTTAACAGCAGCAGGAAAGAGAGATGCAGGAAGAGAAAGAGAGATGCAGGAAGAGAAAGAGAGATGCAGGAAGAGAAAGAGAGATGCAGGAACAGAAAGAGAGATGCAGGAACAGAAAGGAACGGCAGACCATCAGAGAGCGGAACGCCTGAAGGCCTCTCAGATGTGGCTCAAAGTTAATTTTAAATGCATTTCAGGGAGATGTATTTTTTGTGCATTGTGCGTTAAAGTCAGATCGAAACACTGGAGGAAAGGAACTAATTTCTTCTCTGCAAGGAAGGCTCCTTGTTTTGCATCCCAGCACTTGCTGGAGAAGCCGAATATCTGTACAGGAAGGAGAGCCGGTCTTAGGGACATGGAGAGCTGAGGGGACAGAGGAGAACACTGCAGGGAAAGGAGGAGGTAAATGTGCATGCAGAGCTGAGCAGCGTGTGCATGACAGTGACTATTATTTAAGAGAGCTGGAGCACCTGGACTCCATATTTGGCTCTTTGAGCCGTGCCAAGCGGAGTAATGAAAGTCTGCGTGTAGTCATGTCTCCAGGGTAATAATACTGCTGTGTGTGTGTGTGTGTGTGTGTGTGTGTGAGAGAGTGTGTGAGTGTGTGTGTGTGTGTGAGAGAGAGTGTGTGAGTGAGTGTGTGTATGTGTGTGTGTGTGTGTGAGAGAGAGAGAGAGTGTGTGAGGGTGTGTGTGTGTGTGAGAGAGAGTGTGTGAGTGTGTGTGTGTGTGTGAGAGAGAGAGTGTGTGAGTGTGTGTATGTGTGTGTGAGAGAGAGTGTGTGTGTGTGTGTGTGTGTGTGAGAGAGAGAGAGTGTGTGAGTGAGTGTGTGTGTGTGTGAGAGAGAGTGTGAGTGAGTGTGTGTATGTGTGTGTGTGAGAGAGAGTGTGTATGTGTGTGTGTGTGTGTGTGTGAGAGAGAGTGTGTGAGTGTGTGTGTGTGTGTGTGAGAGAGAGAGTGTGTGAGTGAGTGTGTGTGTGTGTGTGAGAGAGAGAGAGAGAGTGTGAGTGAGGGTGTGTGTGAGAGAGAGAGTGTGTATGTGTGTGTGTGTGTGAGAGAGAGAGAGTGTGTGTGTGTGTGTGAGATAGAGAGTGTGCATGTGTGTGTGTGAGAGAGTGTGTGAGTGTGTGTGTGTGTGTGTGTGTGAAAGAGAGAGAGAGAGTGTGTGTGTGTGTGTGTGGGGTGCGGTCAGTGATGTTATTGTTGAGACAGTCTCATGGGTCATTGTGGGATTTTGACACTCAGGATTTTGTGCAATGCTTTCACAACAGATACGTGGGGGGGCGGGGGTAGCATGGGGCGGGACAGGCTGGGGGCATCTGGGTCAAACATTCGTGAGTTTAGTTGAAAATAACTTGCATACAAATAAATGCTGTATTTCTCCTTACAAGTGTTTGGTGATAATAAATGTAAAAAGTTTACCAACTGGGAGTAATTCCAACTTTTAGGAAGTTCTCAGTGATGAAAGGAGTTGGCTGAGAAGAATGTTAAAGCCCAGTATCTCACATCTGGAGAAATGACAAACAGAACCCTTTCATTCGCAGGTCTGGCATTAAACCCCGTCCTCTATGTGGAGTCCTCGCCCACCAGCGCCTGTCCAGGTTGCAGTCTGTAATGTTCCTCAGGGGAGCCCGCCGCTCCCTACTTTTACAGTCAAGGTGTAACTCTCGAGCGGTGGGGGTAACTCTCAAGCACTGGGGGTAACTCTTGAGCACCGGGGATAACTCTCAAGCGCTGGGGGTAACTCTCCAGTGCTGATTGTAACTCAAGGTGCTGGTGAATTAGGCTGTGTCTAATTTAATGTTGTTCATTTTGTGACTCCTAGCATCTGTGCAACTGCGGTGCAGAAAAAGCAGGTTCGACAATAATAACATTTTTGTGGTTGTGGTGGGGGCTAGTGGCCAAAAATGGGCTTCACATTTGAAGCTCACTTCCTGGTCTTACTGAGAAATGTTGCTAGCACCAACCAGTATTTTACCCACAAACGTAGATTTCTAAAAACCACACCTTTTGTTCTTGGGTTTTCAGAAAGCTGCTAACTTTCTCATGGCGTCATGGCCGCAAGGCAAGCGCGCTGTGAGATGCTCTGCTACCAGTGTCTCTGTAAACCAGTACTCCTGATATCAACAGAAAGGTGAGACTGAACGGTTTTAATATTCATTTTCCCCTGAAACAAACCATAGCTTCCATTTTTATGCCAGTGCTAAAAAACTATAATACATGGCTTCAGGGACCAATTCTGCAGGGTGAATATTCCCAGACTGGAGCAAGAGGCAGCTGGCAGAGACACCCTCCAGTCACCTTCAACATCACGCTGCTATACTGGATGAGCTGTCGGACGGTGGGCGAACGGGGTGCGTCTGTTCCGCTGGTTGATGGGGAAGTGTCAGAGGCTGACACGCTCCTGCACAGAGCCAGCTGGCTCTGAGAGCTACAAGGCTCTCAGCAGTGCACTGCTCCCCCCAGTGGTTACCGAGTGGAACTGCACCACAACTGGGGCAAAATGAACGGCAGCAATTCGACATTCAAAAAAGAGGCTTTTCAAAATTCAGCCAAGTGTCTCAGGAGTGTCTCACTTTTGAAGACTGTTCGTTTCTTCTGAGGGACATCTTCTGTTTTTCTTAATTATACTTTTAAATCTGCAGCTACCAACATGTGGAACGGGCCCGGTGGGTGAAAAGGAATATTATTTTCTTGTAGATTATACAGCATATCCCAATCTCCTCCCAGAAAAACCAGCTTCCTGTGGGCTCCCCCAGACTTGTCGGAAAACACGTTCCAATCCTGGATGGGGCAGCTTTACCCCTGACTGTGATGCTTTACTTTGTCTGCTCTGCAAAGGTCGATATGAATAACTATCCATATTAACAAGCCTGTTAAAATGGCCATAGAAGGCTGGGTCT